>JAOPUA010000152.1:14997112-15009161 GCA_027122455.1 Trisopterus luscus | reverse complement strand
ACACACACACACACACACACACACACACACACACACACACACACACACACACACACACACACACACACACACTATAAACTAGTCAACTCTTCAAGCTGTGAAGTTTTGTGTTTGACTGTTGCTATCAGAGAGAAGTGTGTGTGGGTGCACTCAGAGTACCTGTGCTCGTATCCTCACGCACAAACAGTGATATTATTTACTCAGTTTGAACCCCCTTTACCTCTCAATGGATGGATTGGTAGATGGGTAGAGTACACACATATCTTTACAAACGCCTGCTGTGTGTGTGTGTGTGTGTGTTAGCTGGGGCTCTGGGCCTGAGCACACACTGTCCCAAGGCATGAGGCCCGGTGGGGTGAGCCTCAGGCTGCATTATTTAACACATTCTATGGCCTGGAGACTATAGTGAGCCTCTGTCGACTGCGCTGCTACTTGTTCCTCCCTCTGTGTATATATTAAAAAGTGCCTGCTGCTATGTGGAGCACCATCCTAGGGTCTTGTCTCTTAAAATCACACAAGGGAAAAGACAAAGACAAAAATGTATAAGTATGTGTGTAGGAGGTCTTAGATGCTGGTTTGAACGTGAATTTTGGTTTTGAGGGAAGAGTCAGTGGGGAGACTTGACGCAATGACAGTGTTCTAAGGTGTGAACTTCTAGGAATAACGGTTTTGCTTAAACACAAGACCCCCATGGTAAATTGAATGTGTTCGGAATAAGGGTAACACTGCACATTTTACTGCCGTGTGTGTGTGTGTGTGTGTGTGTGTGTGTGTAGGTGGCGTGTCCCAGTCGGCCAGGGATGCAGCGACAGAGCGCAGCTCTAAAGAAGACAGCAGCACACACCCTCCACTCACCTGGTCCCACCTGGCTCGCTACTACACACACCTGCTCAACCTGCAGCATGCGACCTCAAGTGAGTGTGTGTGTGTGTGTGTGTTTGCGCGCGCACGTGTGTTTGTGTGTGCGTGTTTGTGTCGATGTGTTAGTAGTTAGTTAGTAGTAGTTATTGAGCAGACACAAGACATATTACTCTTGGTCAACTGCTGACATGGGGCTTCAAACCAAGAAGAATCTTTGCTGGGAGTCGGACCCCCTAACCTAGACCATCCTGCCCGTCGTGTTTATGTTTATGTGTGTTCATGGATGTGTTATTATGAGTTTGTGTATTTATGTGTTTGGCAGGCATAGCGTCATTAGCAGGAGACGTGAGCATAGCGGAGCGGCTCTGCCAGCTCCATCTCTTCTACTGTGAACACAGCAGCCGCTACAGAGAGACCTGCTGCCCTCCACAGCCTGTCCCCTCACACATCCTGCTGCAGCCTCCACTCACACAGGTACACACACACGCACACGCACACGCACGCATGCACGCACACACGCACGCACGCACGCAGGCACGCACACACACAGGCACACACACGCACACACAAACACGCACACACACACACACACACACACATACACACACACACACACGCATCATGCTGCAGCCTTCACTCTCAAAGGTACACACACACACACACACATCACACACATACACCACACACCACACACACACATGCTGCGGGTCCTCTCACAGAGGTACACAGACACACACACACATGCTGCGAGCTCCTCTCACACAGCTACACAGACACACATGCTGCAGGCTCCACTCACTTAGGTACACACACACACACACACACACACACACACACACAGCATGCTGCAGGCCTCACTCCCACCATGCAGTGTGGTCTAGTGACCACCAGGGTTCATATGGTTGCAGCGGAGCAGAGCTTTGAGAGGCCCTGTGCTAACGGAGGAGGAGGAGGAGGTGTACAAGTGGTCCATCTCCCCAAGACCTCAGCTCTGTGTGCAGTGGTATCAGCCCTGCCTCACCCCCAGGCTTGGAGCCCAGGACACGGTAACACACACACACACACACACACACACACACAAACACCTGTTTGCTTGTGTATACTGTAGGTCTGATGTGTCTGTGTATGTCAAATATTCAGGTGATCTTACTGTATGGATATAACAGCCATCCCATTTCTGCCACTGGAGGAGCAGCAAATGGCGTGTTAGGGTTGCAGTGTGGACATCATGTGATCAGAATGGATAGGTAAGACAACACACCCCAACACTCTTATTTCTCTACCCGCTCTCCTGTGGACAAACTTCTCAGATCATGCTGCCTTGCAAATTCACATTTTGTGGTTGTGTGTTTTTGTGTGCGTGGCATATGTTGTGCGTGTGTGTGTGTGTGTGTGTGGGTGTGTCTGTGTGCGTTTGTGCGTCTGTGCCCGTGTGTCAGGGTGAGAGCGGTGCATGCTGAACTGTGTGAGGTGTGTGTGTTGGCTGACATCAGACTCTCTGTAGCAGAGGAGTCTCTCTGCACTTCGAGCCTCCCCTCCCCAGGGAACCAGACCATGAAGGTGTGTACTGAAACACACGCACGACATACACACATACATACATGCTGATACCAGAGACTGAGAAATATAGAGATATACAGAGACCATTATAGGGAGAGAAAGAGAGATGAGGAGAGAAGGAGGGCGATAGAGAGCATGGATGTTCATTAAACCAATGTTAATGTATTATTAAAAATGGTTACATGATCGTCTTAGTTTAAAGAGGATTTGGAAGAAATATAAGATGTTAACAGTACACTGACGGAATCAATGTGCAAAATTAATACCGGGAGCTAATCTAATGTTACTTTAGCACACACACACACACACACACACATGGTTGGTTTGGGGTGCTGCGAAAGGCTTTTTTCGTAGCTGCTTTGGGGTTCTCGCTTTCGGAGGTTGAATATTTTGCACTAAACAAGCCAGAGTGAAAGTGTGTCTAGCGGTGGCCGTCCATGACACCATTGAGGAATGCGCTCCCCCATTGTGCTTAATCCCTGCGACATCCCACCCGGCTCAACAGCCTCTGGTGTCACGAGGTCAACAGGCCACCAGCTCTCCATCAGCCCGCCCGCTGCTGTCTGTGTGGCCATGGCAAGCCTGGGTTTCTACTTCAGAGGCCAGCACACCCCTTCCCCTTGTGTTGTTTTGACTACTGCTCCTAGATGTAAGGAGCGTTGTCATATATTGTTGTTATTAAATCTGTATTTGCCGTTGCTTCTCATGATAACCTCTGGAAAAGGTTTGGTTTGGGCCAGCGTTTCAAACAGAATTGATTTTCACACCATGCTTGTATTTTCAATGATTTCCATTGAAAAGTGAAAATATTCTTGTTACTGCTATTCACGTTTTAGACTGCCAATCTGCAATGTGATTGAAATCACATTAATTTAGTCCAAATATTCACATTCAGAGGACTTTTACCTGACGTTTACCAGATCGGCCCAAGAACCAAAAGACACCCAATCAGGTCATGAACACTTTGGACACACCTAAATGAACAGAAGCTACGTTATCAATATACATTATTTATTCCATTTCAGGTCCTGAAAGAGCGGACGCTGGCCTGTTGTCGGTCCATCCAGGCGCTGCTCCGGCCCGGCCCCCCGCCCAGACCTCTGACTCAGGTGTGTGATACACTAGAGCAGGACCTGCTGTCGGGTGTACTGCACAGGGCCCAGTTCACTCAAGGCTCCTCTGCGTTTTGTTCCAGGTGCCATTTGAGGTCTCCCTGGAGAACATCAGTGACCTTGAGCGATGTTTTGATCCCTGTGGAGGAGCCATCCTGGAAAGCTCTCTGCTCACTGAATGGACCCTGGCTACCCTGATGCCCTGATCCTGAAGCCTGCAGAGCACAAATACCCTTTGCTTGATATGATTTATTTTTAACATAAATATACATGCATGAAATAAAATATATATTAGACACTTTTTCCAAGGTCTGTGGTTAAGTTAATTATTTTACCACAAGCAAATCTTTGCTAGAAAATAAATGCAAAATGGCAAATATTGAAGCGCACCCATAAAGATGTTATGGTTAACCAGTACAAATTGAATTGCTTTTTACAGAGATACCGTCATAACAACTATTTTAATTAGGGGTGAACATTTTCAACTTAAGGGCTGCTTCTGTGAATGACAATGGGCCTGGCATACCCAATAAAACTTTTTATTAATGTGCATGATTATTATATGAATAACCATCTAGGTCAGTTTGAAAATGTTCCTTGCATACATTTGAATATAAGAATAGCCATAGGCCTATATGTAGGTTGGTGATTTAAAGTAATCCAACAGTGCTCCTTATAAATATGCTTTGTTCAATTAAGTTCTGGTACATCGCCATTTCAGATTAACAAGACCAAACAAGACCAAAAAAGCATCATGAAATTAAATTATTTATTTTCAGAAATTAGTCCATATCCAACCCAATTTCAACAAGCCAAGTAATCTAATATAAATGCATCAAAGCATCGTCATGTGGTTCGTTTAATTACGTTTCTTCGTGAGCGTGTGCGTGTGTGTGTGTGTGTGTGTGTGTGTGTGTGTGTGTGTGCGTGCCTGCGTGTGTGTGCGTGCGTGCACGTGCGTGTGGTCTTTGGGAGGGAAACGCAAGGTTGGTTGGTTTTAGCTCAGCGACTTTTATTGTGAAGTTGTGAACGGGATGCTGGAAGTGGTGTGTTTGCATCTTGTGGTATCCCGTAGTAACCGGTGTCTGCCCACCCATCCCATGCCCTCAGCCGTCTCCGGTCGCGTTCCCCGGTTTGTTGACGTTCTGCTAAACACACCGCTCGCTCGCGGCACCGGGGGCGATGCACCGGCTCCTGTGGGACAGTTCGTGCGGCAGTAAGTGAAAGGGTGTCCGGCCGTAAAAGGATGATCGCCTCGCTGTCAAAGGGGAGCTCACTGGAGGACGTGCTTCATGGGGGTTTTAACGAGGTAACTTCACGTTGACGAACGCTCTCACTAACTCACTTTCTTTTTGACAGCCAAGCCCGTACGCCTTCACATTCAATGTATGTCTAGAAACTGAAGACGGCGAGCGTCCTGCACACAGCCGGGGTTAACGAAGAAGTAACGGTGACGGTGCACCCACCAAAAAACAATGGTCGCAAGATGTAACGTTACTAACTTCAGTCGTTCTACTAAAAAACGACGCATCGGCTGATGGGGGTGCAATATAATCATGTTTTGCACGGCGTACTTTTGTCTCAGTGAACGTCTAACACTTCAGTGGACTAACTCACGAACTGCAATGGCTGGGAATTGTGAATAGAAAACCTAACGGTATATCCAACGCGTCCATCCTCTCTGCCGTAATTAACGGGTAGCCTACGTTATTGGTTTCCGTAACAGTGGTATTACATACAAACCGTTATGACATGAAAGTGTTACTATTCCTGTTCATTCAGAGTGTGCATCATTCAAACCTGACTCGTGCTGCTGTGCTGTGTATAGTGTAGTGCTTTTGTACAAAGCGCAGGATCTGTTCCCCTGACAGATCCGTTCCCGTGAGCAGGACCAAAGCGTGTGAAATATAGCCCTGCTATTTATTTATGGGACGTTTGGACTGGCTTGTAATTGCAATTATCTCAACCCTCTGAACAAAACGAAGAATGTTATAGTTAACGGGACAATATAGGTCATCCCCTGTCCCGTTGCCAGTGTCCCGATGAACAAAGGACAAAGGAGCTCAGAGCCAATGAGTGATCGCCTGTGGGAATTAATTATTTGCGGTGTCCAGTGAAATCGCCCGTCTGTGTTTTTGATGTTCCCTATTCGTGTGTGCGTGTCTTCATGGCTATGATCGATGCATTGCAGCATCAACTTGCGGCATACGTTTCCTGGGTCAACTCTCAGCTGAAGAGGAAGCCAGGACTGAAACCCATTAGTAACCTCAGACTGGATCTGCAGGATGGGGTGGTGCTGTCACATCTCATAGAGATAGTCGGTTAGTTCACTTACCCATCACACACACACACACACACATGCACACTCATACACAAGCACACAAGCACGCACACAAGCACGCACACACACACGACCAAAGATGCTTAAAAAATGTGATTGGGCCTTTAATATTCATATATTTATATATATATTTATTATTGTGTATTTATTCATCATGACTCCTCCTTTCTTCTCCTCCTGGCAGCTGGGGAGGTGCTGGAGGGAGTACATCCGTCTCCGCAAGACAAAGAGGAGAGCAGGAAGAATGTCGAACACGTCCTCCACTTCATTTCCTCCAAGCACATACGCATGCCACACATATCCGCTAGAGGTAGCGCGCTAACAGGACCCCCTCCGCTCTGCTTTCTAACCCCAAACCCCAAACCAACGACTCAGAATGTGGTCGTTGTTGTGAGAAGCTACGTTGATCGTTGTTAACATGTCACAACATTAAGGAATATGTACGATTATGTATCAGGTTGTAGCACTTTGCACACTACACAAGTACGCAAGCACCCGCTCTAGGAAGTGAAAACCAGGCACTTCCTGTTAACTCATTCACAGTCGCTTTGTTAACTACAGAGTGCAGACACCCTTTTATTCACCATTTATTAATTAGGCAGACACTATTGCGTTCTTATTAGTATTACATTCTCCTCCTGCAGACATAGTGGATGGCAACCTGAAGTCGCTGATGAGGATAATCCTTGCGTTGGCTGCCCACTTCAAACCGTCAGCCAATCACAGGGCCGCGTCTGGAGCTGGGCGGAACTCCAGACGAGCTCTGTCCAATCACAACCCTCACTCGGCGGTGGCCCTGGCGCAAGGTGCGGCCGCTGCTCTAGCGTCCGCCCGACATGACGCCTCGCTGCCCGTGCGGCACTCACACCTGCGCAGGTATGCCCCCCCCCCCCCCTTCCCTTCCCGCCCCTGAACACACCTGGAGCAGGAGTTCTCCCTGTGTGATTACAGGACGGAGGGCCCTAATAAGAGTTGTGTGTGTGTGTGTGTATTTCTGGTGTCAGTGGCTTCGGGCTGGACGAGGAGGGGAGTGTGTGTGTGCGTGCACTCGTCAAGCAGTACGAGAGGGGGGCTCCAGAGGACCCGGATGCAACTCAGCCAAGCGGGTAGTTAAGATACACACACACACACACGCGCACACACACACACTCACAGCCACACACAAATGTGATCTCACAATTTCTAACTTGGTATCCGCCCAAGTTGAACCAATAAAGTTTTGGACACTAATTACCCTCGCTCTTCTGATCTGATGAGTGAGCCAATCCACTGTAGGGGAGTGGTCCTCCTCTCTCTGACTCCTCCCACTTCTCCACCAGCGCCCCCTGGTGCTCCACAGAGCAGAGCTGGCTGCTGTAGTCTGACTCTAGGCTACAGCAGTGGTCTCTCTAACCCGGGAACACAGGGGAGGTCTACCCTCTAGTGGAACAGTAGTGCCCCTGTCCCAGAGAGAAGCCTGTGACTGCCACTCATTACAATAGGTGTTGCTGTTGGTTTGCTAATAATGGGCAAGAATCTGATATCATACTCTGGTCAGATTTCCTGTCCTGGCATAATGAAAACAGGGGCACCTAATGGTCCTTTGATGCGCTTCATTAAACAAAGCCTAAATTTAAAAAATGGATTATGGGTTATCTGTTTCCTTCAAATATCCAAATTCTCCCTACTCCAGGCCAGCCACAGTGTGTGTGTTTGTGTGTGTGTGTGTGTGTGTGTGTTTATGCGTCTGTGTGTGTGTTTGTGTTTGAATGTGTGAGTATTGAGGATGTGTGTGTGTGTGTGTTTTATTGCACTGCCTGACAGAGCTTGTGACTGAGACCCCTTAACCATGATGAATCCAGTGTGTGTGTCTCTGTGTAAAGGGAGCGGACGTTTGATACACACTTCAGGGCAGTGAGTAAAAGAAGCCACTCTATTCCTCGTGGGGGTCACATGTCACATTTGTTTTTAGGTGTGTGTTTGTGTGACCATGTGCGCGTGCATGGACCTGTGTGTGTGTGTGTGTGTGTGTGTGTGTGTGTGTGTGTGTGTGTGTGTGTGTGTGTGAAAGTACGCCAACGATGATCATAAAAGGCCGTGGGTAGGGTGCAGTTTAATTTTTATTTTTAGGTGAAAGAGATGCATGGCGAGGTCAGCTATCATTGTTGTCATGGTGATGCTTTGAAGCTGTGGCAGGGGGCAGGGCTGTGAGTTTATTCGATGCTAAAGAGAGAGAGAGAGAGAGAGAGAGAAATACACACACACACACACACACACAGAAAAAGAGGCAGACTGAGACACAGAGACATTGAGAGAGATGTTGGCTGGAATTTGAATGGCAGTTACACGAAGAGTTTTGTCAAATGTAACTCACTATGGGAGGAATGCAGATTAAATGGTAAGCCAATGGTGTGTGTTTGTGTGTGTGTGTGTGTGTGTGTGTGTGTGTGTGTGTTTTATGCTTGAGTTTGTGTATGTATTTGTCTGCATGCATGTATGTACTGGACATGTATGCATGTATGTATGTATGTATAATGGGATGTATTGATCCGTAGGGACTGGGACTGAAGTTCTTTAGATTTTGTAACCACCATTACCATACCATTGCAGTAAGAATCAAAGATAGTGTGAGTGTGTGTGTGTGTGTGTGTGTGTGGCATCTGTTGATGTCTATGCATGTATGTGTGCATTCGTGTGGGTATGTATTAACTTTCAAATCTGTGTTTGGTACTCGAAGCCTTAGCTCCATCAGTCCCCTCGCCTCCCCACGAGCTCCAGATACCAGCCAATCAGATGTCACACACACACAGGCCAGCCAATCTCAGCAGGACAGTGGTAAGTGGCTGTCCAATCGCAAGCCAGTATGCTGGGTCATTTGTTAATTCATGTAATTTAATTTAACTTGTGTATGTGTGTGTGTGTGTGTGTGTGTGTGTATGTGTGTGTGCACAGTTCAGTTGTTAAGTACTGGAGGGAAGACAACTTGGGATGAGGCTGTGGGAGAGTCGTTGGAGAAGGAGATGGAAGAGGCTCGTAAAATGGTGTCTGCTCTCCAGGTCAGTTCTAGTCTGGAACATAATGACTACTTGACACAACGGTACATAATGGTATAAGTATGTTGTTTACCATGAAGGAACATTCTTGGCTGTGAGCTGCTAATGCAATATCTTTGGTAGAATGTTAAGGTGGACTATATCAGTTTCTTAAGGTGGACTTTATTTAAGAGTCTTGAGGGTTGACTATGTTAGACTCTTAAGGTGGACTACGTTAGCGTCTTAAGGTGGCCTATGTTAGAGTCTTAAGGTGGACTACGTTAGCATCTTAAGGTTGACTTTGTTAGAGTCTTAAGGTGGACTACGTTAGAGTCTTAAGATCGACTATGTTAGAATCTTAAGGTGGACTTTGTTAGATTCTAAAGGTGGACTTTGTATGAGTTTTAAGTTTGACTAAGTTAGAGTGTTAAGGTGGACTATGTTAGAATCTTAAAGTGGACTATGTTAGAGTTTTTTGACTAGAGTCTTGGACTGTGATAGGGTATGCTGTATGCTGTGTGGTGTTATAAAAATAATAGTATGTTGGCATGGTGTTGCAGGCTCTGTTGCTGAACGGGGCGCTGCCTGAGGAAGAGGAGCAGACGACACTGCGTCTGGAGGAAGACGATGCACAACAACTGGTAGAGACGACCTCTCCTCCGCCTCAAATGCTCCTTGTCTGTTTCAATCCTTCACGTGACCTTGTTGGTTTCTATCCTCACGCGACATGTTCCATCACTGATCCCTCCCTCTCTTTATCCCTCGCTCTCTTTCTCTCACTCGCTCTCTCTCTCCCTCTCTTCCTCTCTCTCTCCCTTGCTCTTACTCTCTTTCCCTATCTTCCCTGCCCCCTCCTTCTCTCAAAGTCGAAATGTAGCCGTGATTAAGGGCTCCAGGCACCAAAAATGGCTTTAAAAATCAACTTGACTCTTTCCATCTCCCCCTCTTCCTTGTCTGCTCCTCCTCCATCGCTCTCCCTCTATTTAATCTGCTGTCCCTCCCTCTCCTCTCTCTCGCTCCCTCTCTCTATCTTTCTCTGTCCCTCACTCTGTCCCTCGCTCTGTCCCTCTCTCTCCCGCTCTCTCCCTCTCTCTATCTCACTCGCTCTCTCTTCCTCGCTCTCTCTCTCTCTCTCTCTCTCTCTCCCTCTCCCTCTCCCTCTCTCCCTCCCTCCTGCCAGGTTTGACCAGCTCTTTGTTTTCAATGTAGATCACGTTACCTTTGTAGCTTCTTTCACTTTGTGTGTGTGTGTGTGTGTGTGTGTGTGTGTGATACTATGTGTGTGTGTGAGTGTGTGTGTGTGTGTGTGTGTGATACTATGTGTGTGTGTGTGTGTGTGTAATTGCGACACAGATATCAGTTTTCGTTGGAGTCCTTTATTCCAGTGCGGTTCTCACACCCATTTGGTCTCTCACTCCTTCTCTCTCTAACCCAGGTGGTGGTGTGCAGTCGATTGGACCAAAGCATGGAGGAGGCTCGTGTACTCAAGGTCACCCACTTCTTTAATCTGCATGTTCAATTACATTGATCTACATGACACTTACGTTACACTCGCATGCACGTGCTTGTTACTCGGATTCCGATTGGTCGTTTTTCGCCGTGAAGACGGACTCTGCGATGAGTGATGAATGGTGTTCATTGGATGGCGTTGTCGAGGTGAATGTGCTTGTTTAGCGGCTGCTGTCTGTTTACCGGTGTCGTCTATTTGATGGTGCTGTTCTTTCATGGTTGTGTTCTGGTGGTTCTAGAGGGAGCTGCTGTGCTGTAAGCAGGAGATGAGGAACCTGCAAGGAGTGAAGGTAAGACGAAGTACACTACAGCAGCCAAGCAGAATCCATTTGACTATGTTACAAACAAACACTCAGCTGATAACCCTGCTTGGGCTGCTTATTAGTGAACATTTCTGTGTTAGCTTTGATCTTGTTCCACGGTTGACATTCTGTGTGAAATACAAGAAATCTGCTACTTCCAGCTTATAATACTTTCCCAGAGTGGTCGTTTTCTATTGGCTATGCACCCTAGCCTGACGAGTGTGATGTGGGTTCTGACAATCTTATGCAACGCCACACGCACTTACTTTTATGGAACACAGTACATCCGATTTTTTCCTTTACAAATGACACGACTGCTCGGTTCATATTTTCTGAAACTCGATGCAGAATTTATCTTGCTAAAAGGGGGGGGGGGGGTGGTAGGGGGGTTACTTAGCCTTTTACACAGCAGCCCCATGAATACTGTATGAACGTGTGGCCTTCCGCATAGTGACATACCTGCACTCTGTATTCTATACCTTTTGCTCTGTACTACTCTGTACTATGTCTTCTACACTATAGCATAAACTGTTGATGTCTTACTGTCTGTCTCCTTGTCTGTCCGTCTGTCCCCCAGGAGGCCCAGCAGCAGAGGTTGTGTGTCCAGGAAGCGTCCATCCTGCAGATGAAACAAGAGGTGCTCCGATCTGGCATGGCCCGAGAGGAGCTGGTCAATCAGAACGTAAGACTCATAGACATGCTGAGATACCTTTGACCTGTTGTTAATGCCTTTTCACAATATTCAATACTATGCTCAGGCAAAAATATTTTGACAATTACAGATATTTATATATACGTGTGTGTGTGTGTGTGTGTGCGTGTGTGCATGTGTGCATGTGTGCGTGTGTGCGTGTGTGTGTGTGTTTTAGGCGGAGCTTCAGTGGAAACTAGAAGAATGCACCAGACTGTGGAGCGAATGCAAGGTAAGCCACGATGTCTTTGAGTAGTACTGGTAGTAGAGTCTAGTTTAAATGGCAATGCTAAATATGTCTTTAATATGTCCCTCTCTTCCTTCGTCCTGATTGGCTGCTTGCAGAAGGAGGCGGGGCAGAAGGACAGATTATTGCAACAGCACAAGCAAAAACTGGAAGAGAGCCAAAAGCAGCATGTATGTTTGTTTAGGAGTAGTAGGCATACAAACGTAGCCATCTTGCTAAAAGCTGCTTAAATCAATGATGCATCTATTAAAGTAACTATTATTATTAACTATTATATATATATATATATTAACTATTATAACTATTATTATATTATTTATGTAATTCATTTTTTTTGTGACCATTTGTGTGTGTGTGTGTGTGTGTGTGTGTGTGTGTGTGTGTGTGTGTGTGTGTGTGTGTGTGTGTGTGTGTG
>JAOPUA010000152.1:14920563-14933129 GCA_027122455.1 Trisopterus luscus | reverse complement strand
CATACACACACGTGTTTGTATGCATACATAGACACAGAAGTGTACAAACACAAAGGTTCACACACACACACACACACACACACACACACACACAGATGTGCACACCCCCCAACACAAACACACACACACACACAGATGTGTACACACACGCAAGCGCCCACACACACACAAATTTATCAGCAAAGAGTGACGCACAGCTTTAAGCAGGTAAATTAAGATACAGACTAATCATAGTTAAGAGCCTTTTTTCATTGCCGTTGGACCAGAGAATCTCATTAACATGAATGACTAATTTGTCGTACTGATTACATTGTCTGTCCATCAATTAGGGAGTGAGCTTAGGAAAAAAAAAAGGCACTGCCAAAAATGCAAAATTTTGCGGGACATTTGTGAATGTCAAGACCGCTGACCGCAAAACTGTTTGCCTGAGGTCATGTAAATCAAGACACACTGCAGGAGAATTACAATCAATCTGACCGTCTCGTGATAGCAACCAGCAGGAATAAGCCTTAGTTAGTGATGGATGTCCACCTTAGGAAATGCTGCATCCAGCTAGTGTCACGTTATGTAGAACTTAACTCAAACTGTTCTCAAACAGGCCACATTCAAAAGATTTGATAACACCCTGTAATCATAAGCCCCCAGATAAGCCAAGAAAATCTCCCCCAAAATTGTGAAAACACCGTGACATTGCTCCAATCTGACATAAAGCAGTGGTTGAAAATAATAATGCACCACCTTACGTTTTTGAATTTGGTGCTTTGAAAAGACATATTTCACAAAATGCTGCTTGCATTGACCCAATGTACAGGTAGGTTGTTTAGCAAATCTTATTAAACAATCTCCTGTGAGATTAACCTTAATCAGGCTACCAATCTGCTTTTTCACCTGGTTTTGAGGAAATTGTCTTGTAAATTTCCTATGAAAATATGACTATTTGACAGAAATAGCAAATAGTAAATAGAAAACTGAACATGTTCCACAAAACATGGTTTGAGGTTAATAGAAAAAGTAAACAAGAATCACCTTGAGGAAGATCTTGGTCTTGCCAATCTGCCAGTCGCCATGTTCCCCCAGCATGGCCCAGACCCTCTCCTGGCACGTCCCACGCAGGTCCTCCTGGATGGATCCGCACAGAGGAGCACAACAACGCTTCAGGTCAATACGTGTGTTGTACTTGGAAGACACAATAATGAGGTAATGGTGATAATGAGATGAGATGCAGTGAGAATGGTCATGAGATTTTGATGATACGCAGATGACAGTGTGAATTATGTAATTATGAGATGCAGTTGATAATTGATAATGAGATTTTTGCAGTGAGAATGATCATGATCATGAGACGATAATGGCAACAGAATGACGACAGTGATCATGAGTGATAATGATGTAGTGTTATGCAATGTGAAGTAGTAATGAGATGCAGCTGTTTACCATTATTGACAATGATCTGAGCATGAGAATAACAGCTCTAGATTATAATGCTGCTGACCTGCATGTGTGCCGGCTGGATGCCGGGCATCAGGACGCGGTAGCGCTCCACAAACTCAGCGAAGGTGTAGCGAATGGGGTAGCCTGCCCTCCGGATCCGTATGGTCTCCATCATGCCAGAGTAGCGGAGCTGACGCACGCACAGCTCCCGGTCGAACAGCTGCACACGGTGAGTGACAGTCACACAGATCCACCATGTCAACAGGCCATACTGAGGGGTTTCACGGACTGACGCTCTGGGCTTGGGAGTTATCCTTTCAACCAATCATTACTTCCTGAGTACAATTTGTATGCATGGCTGTTTACACTGGATGTTCACTTCGCTCTGTTCCTACTTTCTTCAATGGTATTATCTGCCGTTGTTTAATATCGGTAGAAGATATCGCAAAGTGTGGTTAATCCGCAACTCACAAGCACAGCCTGCCATTGAAAGTAAATTAGAAGTCATTGATGTTGAAGATAGCGTTGCTAACTGTCTCCAAGTCTTTCTCAGAGTTCAAGAGAACCAACACAAAATACATCCACAGTGGTATCATAAACAATAATCTGTGTGAGCTAGAAATTCATAAACCCAAAATAAATACACCCACTAAATACGTCGGGACTCACCATAGGTTTCTTAAACTCATTTGGCTTGATGCAGCGAACGAAGAAGGGCTGGCACAGGTTGAGTGTCCGCATGAGCATCTCCAGGGAGCGCTTAAACTGGCTGCTCAGGGTGGGAGAGCGCTTCCTGGTCTCCACGCCCTGAACACAAGCAGACACCAGACAGCACGTCAACATCCGCCAGACCCCATGCGTAGTAACTGGCTGCTGTGGATGCATAGCATGGGACTCCAGCCAGACCTATACATTTGTGGCGGGAATGAAATTGGAAAGTGACAACCACAGGGGGGGGGGATACATAGAGACACTGATAACACAACACGCACAGGACACAAACTCAAACTCAACATTCGGGGGTAGTCGTAGTAATAACGAGTGGTAGTGTGAAACTGATTTTAAAGAAATGAGCAGACTTTTACACCTTATCGTCAATGTGAATATAAGCTTTCCCTCAACCATAGTCAAATAGTAAATGAAGCTCTTGGAGAGAGATCACGGGGATTCAGGAGAACGTATTAATTCAGGCCTTTTTTGATAGGCCTCATTCACCTAGTGGCCATTTTATTTCTAACTTTGTTATAAGGAGGTGTGTGGGGAACTTACAATACATTCAAAAGGAGAAGTTCTTACTTTGCAAGTAGCATGAACTTGAGAAGCGAAGCATTTATTCATTCATTATTCTGTTGTGCATGTGTGCCTCAAGTTCCAATCTTGGATATATGCAGGATTATCTTATCTTTTCTTGTCTTGGAAAGTGTGCATGCTGGCTGAAGGTTCGCACTACTAATGCAGCGACGAAACCAACGAGGCATACCGCAAAAAGTGTGTACTCATAATAACGTTATGAAGCTTAATACCAAATCTTGTATCTTCGTCACTGTCGTTTTATACTGACGACCGCACTTTTCTTTAAAATCAAGGCAATGGAGGGGTTAGGGGAAGTGGATGGTTCTAAAAATAGTTTGGGTATCACAGAACAGTATTTGGCTAACGGACAAAAAACAAATACACAGGCTGATATGCCAGACCACAGGCCACTACAGACTCTTGAAACATTTTGGGTTACCTTCGGAGTAGGAGTGCTGGGCTGCTGATAGCCACAAAGAAACTGATGATGGTGAACAAGAGTAGAGAGAGAGAGAGAGCGAGAGAGAGCGAGACAGGAAGGAAAGACTAGTGCCATTAGTCCACTGCCAACACAGGACAGACAACCTTGAGCAAAGAGAGAAAAACTACCCCTGTAGAGGGTCAATAGTTTATCCAACCACCATCCACCAGCTGAATTCACAGATTTCTTACTGGATGCACTGATTGCCCATCTGATCAAATAACTACAGTTAACAAAACGTCTTTCATTACCCCATTGCAGGCTATCCAGCTCATAAATCAGAAATATCAGGAAGGGCTACAGACACTACATTAGCTCAAATCTAGTGACTTACAAAGCATAGAAATGCTCATTCAAAATCAAGGTGAGTTTATAAAATGGGAGGAGCATCCCGGGCAGATTTTGGTTTAGTTTACAGGTATGGGAACCAGAGAGGATTCCAATTAAATGCTTGTGTCTCTTGTGCTAATAGAGCCATCATGGTGCCCTATGTATAAGACAAGTGGTCCAGGATTCCACTTGGTCTTATCCAGGATTCACCAATGGTGGCAGATGTCTTTACCATGGCAACATCGGCCTGGAAGATCTGCTTGATGAACTTGTTCTTGGAGGAGTGCACCAACTGGATGATGTCTGTGTGCAGGCTGTCTCTGTTTTTCTCCAGGAATCCTGCCAGGGAGGACAGGGTAAGTAGTATCACTAAATGAGCACTTTCTCTTTCATCACAGACAAAACGATATGCAACAATATGCAAAAACGTCTACGCAGAAATTGGAACAAGAAGCAGTGTTACGTTCTAGTGCTTGTGGATTATGAATAATGAATGAATCACGATACCGAGTCCAGTGGTGCAAGAGTTTTCCCTTCCTATTATAGGCCAACTGGCATTTAAGAGATTAGTCTTGAGGAAAGCGGTTATTTTTGTAACTCTAAAATCCTTTGGTACCTGGCATGGGGTTATGGTTGGGCTTTGGTCAGTGGAGACTGGTGTTTTGTAGTCCTGTTCAGTTTTGTAATAGAGTACAGACGGGGCTTTGACTTCTATAAACCTCTACCTTAACCCGGATGTTGAATAATTTTGTAAGACACGTACCTCTTGTCTCGTAGTTCACCACCCCGGCAAAGTGCTGGATTCCAAACTGGGTCTCGTAGCTGTTCTTGGGCTGGATGTAGTTAGGGTTGAGCTTGTGTTGGGAGTTCAGCTTGTATAACATTGTGCCATCCGTTCCCTGATAGAACAACGTACAAAAATAGTGCTTTCAACCCTGCAAACACTGCATGACAATCCACTTATATGTAGAATATACCCCTTGAAATGAAACAATCGTGTTTTTTAGACTTAAGGGGTCAGGCAGGACCTTCTCTATTATGCTGTGTCAGACCGTATTTGCTAAAGTGCATTGTTAGAAAGCATGTTATGGACATTTTCCACCCCACTTAAGATGGGAAATGGCCATCAAAAGGCAAGGCGGGGTGCTGTACCTTGGGGAACTTGCTCTCCTCATCGATGAGGGAGATGATGTTCATAGGTTTGTTGGCGATCATGTCCAGGGCGTCCTGGTTGTCTGTGAACTCGATGTGCTGCCAGCTGATGTCCTCCAGGTTGTACTCCTGCTGCTCCAGCTTGAAGACGTGGCGGACGAAGAACTGCTGCAAGTTCTCATTGGCAAAGTTGATGCACAGCTGTTCAAAGCTGTATAAGTGAGTAAATTATAGAGAAGTGAACAAGGGATTACTGAAGGTGTGTGACTATCTTCTCCATGAAAAGCCTCAGAGAGAGATTTTAAAAAGATTTCCCCGGGTCTTGAGTCTTTCCGTGGTCTTGAGAATTTCATGGGTATTATGAAAAGCTCACATACACATTTGAGATTATCTTCGGAGACTGTAGCCTGCAACCAACAAATGTCATTGGCTCTACAGGACAACGTTTTATAGTAGGGTGTTGGTGCTTGTTATGGCACTGGGCAAGCCCCTGTGGATATATAGATACAAAATATATGTCTTTACTGTTCATCATTTTACTACAGAAGAGGATTAGGTCCAAACATAAGAAATAAAATTGAGTTCTGACTTTATTTTCAGACTCTGACTTTAATCTCAGACTCTGACTTTCAGAATTCTGAGATTAATGTCAGAATTCTGACATTAAAGACAGAACTATGAAATTCTGAGAATAAAGTCAGAATTCTGAGATTAAAGTCAGAACACAATTTTGTTTCTTATGTGTGGCCCTAATCCTCTTCCATAATTTACAAAGCAAACATTGATCCATATCACATAAACAGTGCCACATGCCTGTTGACAAAGAAGTTCTCAAAACCAAAGATGTCCAGCAGTCCGATAGACCTGGTCTGGATCTTGGTTTCACAGGACGTGGGCCTATAGATAGCAGCATTGATCTTGTCCACGATCCAGACAAACAGCCTGCCGTAAATCCCCTGGAAGGAGGGAACCAGATATACAAATCTTAATATAAACTAGTGATGCTATGACTTGACTGAGTAGGGCATCAAAAAGCAGTTTTGTCAAAGAGACCCCAATTCCTGAGATTTCCTTTGTGGCATAATATGCAATATATATTACATAATAGCTCAAAATGACTCAAAATAAATTCCCTGAGCAGAAGTAATTTCTTCGGCTAGGGTAATTGAGCTTTGTTTTTTCAGGTAATATGTTTGATGACAGAAAATGTTCCTTCATGAATTGTATACACTTCGACAAACGACAGGTTGAGTTTTGGGATAGACAACTATCTGTGTGCAGTTTATATGGGTTTTGGAAGCTGATTGTGACCTTGACAAAGGCGTTCCTGACATCAATTCCCTGTTCCACATTTAGGGGTGTGGCGACGCTCTCTCCACGTGTGATGAGTGTGCGTGTGGTCAGGCACACCATCACGTCCTTGGGATCCACCTTTGAAACCAAAAGTGAAACCAAAAGTGAAAACTAAAGTGAAACCAAAAAGGAATTGAACTGAAGACGGCATTCACTGGCTCACAGTGAAAACACACATGAGTAAACATTTGAATAACTGTTGGTGTTAAAGTGGATCAATATCACTGAACTAGTCAAGTGGAACAGAGAAGTTTACCATCTGTGTAGATGTGTATGGCATTTGGTAAATAACACAAAACAAGGCAACAACCACAACAACACAAATTTATACAAGAATAGGCTCTCTCAACTGCTCTCCATTAATTTTTTATATTTATTCATCCATATTCAATCCAGGGTAAATGTTTTTTCTAAAAGGCTCCGTTTGATGAATTTGAATCATTAAACCCGCGCACCGCTCTTCTAGTCATTTTTCAAAACTTGAGAGGAGAACCCTCAATAGCAGACTAAATAACTCATTAGATGGAGTTTCTCTCAACAGTAATTAATCCATTTTATATGTAAGGCCTGAGTCAGAGGCCAAACAGACAGACTAGTGCCGCAGGGACACCTGTGCTGTTGCTGATGATAGACACGATTGATTGATTGATTTCACTGATTCAATTATTTCTTATACAAATGTCAGCTAAGTCACTATCTATCACTGAATGAGGTAACACAATAGTGAGTGAGCGCCTATGGCCCACTTGAATTTGCAGTATTATATGAATGTTACAAACTGGGCGTTGGTGAAAATGGAATAGAGATCTTGGAGACTATAAGGTTCATGAGATGGAGTGCACAAACACACACAGACCTCCATCAGCGAGGCAGCGGTCATCAGGTCAGGGGATCGCACCACCACGCAGGCATCCAGGTTGTCATAAGTTCGGGCTGTTGGGATACAAAGAGAACTGCTTGTCTCTGGAACTCAATACTCTCTTTCCCAGGGTCAACTGGGGTCCAACCATCTTACTGTGCTACAGAAGGAGACGCCACAGAGCCTGATCCAGAAACCAACCACTAAAAAGGGGCGGAGGTACACCTTGCTTCCTGTTTTATAATAGAGATATTCCAACAAACAAAATTCATTCACCCAAGTCTATGAAGCTTTCACATGGGGATTTGAATAAGTCCATTTCTCCACACAGTGTTGATCTCCAAGCGTTGCGGACACTTTTCTAAGTGAAACGCCGCTGTTCACCCAGATTTGCATTCACCTAGTTGCCCAGGGTTACTGGGCATACTGTGGGTATACTGTAGCACTGACCGTTGAAGCCCAGGTTCCCCATGTGCAGGATGGCGGCCAGCAGCTTGGAGATCTCCCAGTTCTCCGTCTCGGTGAACATGAGCACCTTCATGGCCGACTGGATGCTGGAGTAGTCGTTCAGGTCGTCCCGGCCTTCGCACTGTGTGCAGTTCCCCTGCGGCGAAAAAAAAAAAGCAAGGTCCGGTTGGGGCTCTTATTTTGAAAATCTCCCGTATTAGGGGAAAAACAGGGAAAAACGTTATTGACATGATAAACTCAAATGGTTGAATGAGATCTAATAAATGAAAGGAGCATGGCTCCTCACATGGCTTAAATGGGTGTATTTATTGTGCCACGGTGAGACACCGACCATGGTGAGGTAGGAGTAGTCAGTGGCGAGGCCCAGGCCCAGCTTGGCCTTCAGCTCGGGGGGCATTCCCTTCAGCATGCAGTAGAAGACGTGGTAGTTCCTCTCGTCAGGAGCCTGCACACAACCACCCACGAGAGGAGGAGAGAGTCAGGGCAGGAAAGGGTGAGTTATAGTGGAACACAGCCGGATTAGGGACAAACATCCTTAGAAAAATATATATGATCAATAATAGTCAATATAAATAGTAATTACTTAGATAGATATTTACTTTCATAGATTTGAATCTATCAACATCCTAAAAGATTTGACCAGTGTTAAACCCAGATCCCTTTGCCTGGGACTCTGCCGCCATAACACCCGAGCCTCTCCCCCACTAGCCCCTCCCCTCAATAGGAGACACATGGACAGTAAACTACAGCGTGTGCGTCTCATCCTAGGTGGGTTGTCCCTCACCTGGCGGCAGACCCGGGACTTCTCCAGCAGGTACTGCTCTATCTTGGCCCCCTCGATGGCTCCTCTCTTGTTGAAGTGGATGTCTATGTACTTCCCGAAGCGGCTGGAGTTGTCGTTGCGGATGGTCTTGGCGTTGCCAAAGGCTGTGAGGGAATAGATAAACGGAAACGCAAACGCAGACGCAGATGCAGACACACACACACACACACACACATACACACACACACACACACATACACAAACACATCAAGGGACCGAAATGTAATGTAATCAAGAAGCTGGGTTTAGAGTTTTGGGTTGGTTTAGACACAATAAGTAGCGTAATCTGTATCCCATACAAATTTAAAGTGATAAAAAAACACACTGCATCTCTTTTCCTTGCATATGGATTTTGAAGTATGTGCATATAACTGTGTATGAAAAATAACTCTATTTTGACGCCACTATGAGGAAATTGACTTGACCAAAATATAGTTGGAATACGCCTATTAATGCCATGAAAGCCCATTGTTGTGACTCAGGATGCAGACATAATAGTCTCCTCAATAATGAGATTTCCTTTTTGAAATCCTTTCCTTACCGACAATGTCTGCATGTATCCAAACAAATGATCTATGAATATAAGAAACATAAGGAAACATAGGAGGCAGGAGGGGGATTTATTCAGAGTATATATTTATATATATATACAGTACATAGTAGGGTATATGCTCAGACCTTCTAGGATGGGGGTGGCCTCCAGGACCTGCTGCTCTATCCAGGAGTGTTGTCCGCTGATGGCGGCCAGGAACTGGAGGATCAGCTTGGTGCTCTCCGTCTTCCCAGCTCCCGACTCCCCACTGTCACAACATATCAGATCATATCAGAGTCAACATTAAGGCGATGGTCACAATAAAATGCATAATGTCAACAACAATACAAATTGAGACGTATGTCGTGATAAAACTATAACGGTATGTCGCGAGGATACACATTAAGGCACATGTCACGATAATATACATTGAGACATATGTCACGAGAATACACATTAAGACACATGTCACGAGGACACACGTTAAGACATATGTAGTTAGAACATACATTAAGACACATGTCACGAGGATACACATTAAGACATATGTAGTTTCAACATACATTAAGGCGTATGTCACGATAATGTACATTACAACATATGTCACAAGAATACACATTAAGGCATATGCCGTGAGAAAAACATTATTAATATCAATATGATTAATAATTAGTATCAATACCTTAACACACACACACACACACACACACACACACACACACACCTTATAATGCAGCACTGGTCCTTCTTGTTGCGCTGCATGTTGAAGTAGCAGTTGTCGGCGATGGCGAAGATGTGGGGCGGCAGCTCCCCGATCTTCTTGTTGGTGTACAGGCGGATCTGGTCGGGGGTGTAGATGGGCAGCAGCTGGTAGGGGTTGACCGCCACCAGGATGGAGCCTGTAAACGTCTGTAGCGGAAACATAGAAATACACGAACACGGTGAAAAACAAAGAAACCGCTTTTTCCGTTTCTAAGGTATAAGTCAACGCCCACGTAAGTCAAAGTCCAGAGTAGTTTGATGGAAGGTCAAACTTTTCACCTATATTAGTAGAATGTCGCTCTCAGCGATTGTTAGAAATCAGTCTAGCACTAGCATTTCACTAGAATTTCACCCTGCCTCCCACCACATGATTGGAACAATGGCCTTTTAAAAGTTGTGTAAAGGTGTGATGGAAGAAAGCAACCTCGCCGTGGAACATTTTCAAGATTGTTTCCATGTTACTTTTTTTTATTCTTTACTTGTTTATTGACGGTAATCATTTGAGTGGACCCTTGAAGATAGAGACTGGAAGAACATTTTAGCTTGATGCGTTGCACTTCTGCGCACCAGCAAAAAGGATAAAAGGTCAGACTGAATGGAGGAAAAGAGCCAGAGAGTGATGTGAATCGATCAGGGATTTGATTAGCAATGGCGGCAGAGCTTAGGAGACGCACTCCTCTGTAGTTTGTACTCACCCGTCCACCACAGTTAGTCTACATAAAGGGAGAGTAGGGAGGGCAAAGGAAAGGCAGTGGACAATCATTTTAAAAGAAAATCCTCGGGAGTATCAAGCAATTCCCCACCTACTATCACACGGACGGTCTCCTGTAAAAGAGTACTTTTGGTTTCCCCATGAAAATATGACAGAATTCAAGCTGCATTCCTCTATTGCTATGACATTTGCTTCACTTCAACTGCTGAACTGATTTAAAAAAAAAAGCGCTTGACACCTGGCTACATGGTAAAAAAATAGCTCACGTAGATGACGTGCTCTTGGTAGCGGATGAGCAGGTTCCGGAGGATGCCGGCCTCGTTCAGGTCTCCCAGCCGGATCATGTCCTCCACCCCGTGGATGGAGGTGGGGTGCATGGGCTTGATGTTGGTGGCATTCTGGGGGGAGATCCAGTGCTCCTGCAGGGGGGAGAGCATGGGAGGGAGTGAGGGAGGTGTAAAAGGCAGCGTGAGGATGTAAAAGAGGCAGACTTTGATTTGTAATGGTCATAGGTTATAAGGGGTTGTAACAGAACTGAGTAAAATGGTGTTATGACTATCTTTAAAATGCAGCTACCTAACTTTAACTGCCTCAACTACTATATTTTTATATGTTAAGTATGCTTGAGCTTTAAAAAAGGGCTTGTTATATTTATTCAACCCATAATCCCGCTGGCAACTTCCCACATTGAGAGGAGCTAGGTCCCTGACCCAGCCTGAGAAACTCATTTGACAGTGAGATGTGAGTGTGTGAAGATGAGGTCTTCAGTGGTACGCACATTTCCTTCATCGTCCAGAACCTGGATCTGACCCGAGTCGCAGAGTTTGACCACCGCTCCGATCGGGACCACAAACTCTCGGCCCGTCTTCAGGTCCAGCCACACATAGTCGCCCTGGGACACCAAGAAATATATAGTATGATTATTGGAATCGAGCAAACATTCTAATCTGAAATAGAAATAATAATTTGAATCGAACCAGGTATCAAGATTTGCCTGAATCTGAAAATGTATCATTGGAATTCACAACCAAAATCATAAATAAATCCACAGATCATAAATAATTTGAACAGATCGTATCAGAATTTCTCTGAATCAGATTAATTTGACAGTGATTTTACCCCTAATCTGAGGAAATACCTTGAATTGATTGGCCTTGACACCTAGAGTAAATTCAAAACCAGCTGTACTTAGGATACACTTTTTCAAGTGTAACGCTTTACTTTCAATACTTTTCACATTAGATAAGACTCAGAGATTGTCCCACATAAATGATTTATATTAGTGGCCCCAAAACAATTCTGGACAAATCATTCGATCAAAGTAACCTCAGACAGGCTTTAGATTGTATTATCCAAAGTAAACATTGTGGCTGTACCAGGAACATATCCACGGTGACCCGGCCTACTACACCTAAACATCAAAGCAGAGAGGAGAGGAGAGGAGGAGGGGAGGAGGGAAGGAGGGGAGGAGGGGAAGAGAGGAGAGGAGGGAAGGAGGGGAGGAGAGGAGGACGGGAAGAGAGGAGAGGAGGGAAGGAGGAGAGGGGAGGAGAGAGGAGGGAAGGACAGTAGAAGGGTGGAGAGGAGGAGAGAGCAGGGAAGGAGAGTAGGAGAGAGGAGGGGAGGAGAGGAGGAGGAGAGGAGAGAGGAGGAGAGAGATGAGGAGTGGGGGGTGATATGAGAGAGAGAGGGATTATAGGAAAGGAGAGGAGGGGGGGCTGGGACAAAAGGTGGGGTACAAAGTGACAGATGGAGAGAGACATGATGATGAGAATGGGGGGAAAGGAGAGCGAGAGATGAACTTAAACATTGTTAAAGGCACACATTATAGTCACTAAAAGGTTACGCTGACCGAGATGTAATAGAACTGGAACTAGAAGAATGGTGACCGACTACAATGGAGCACAAACACACACTTAAGGGAACACACATATTTATACACACATGCGCGACCGGACTGCATGCTTTTTTGCACACAAATACACAAAGACGCACACACACACACACACACATTTACGTGCACACACACACACACACACACACACACACACACACAGCCAAACAGTCACACACGCAACCCAAAACAATGATTACATTGTGTAATTATAAAACCAACAAATAATCATATCCTTCTCTTTCACGCACAAACAAAATAGCCATTCAAACAAAGATTACATCATGTAATTATAATAACAGTTATGTTCCTTCTCTTTCACACTCTCACAAACCCACACACACACACACACACACCACACACACACACACTAAAACACACACACTCACTCACACTAATACACACACACACACACTGACACACACACACACACACACACACACACACACACACACACACACACACACACACACACA
>JAOPUA010000152.1:14834791-14845008 GCA_027122455.1 Trisopterus luscus | reverse complement strand
AATGGACTGACTTTCTACTGACCAGCGTTACTATTTACTATTTACATTTAGCAATGTATTTTGTTGATACATTGTGCATACCTATCATACCTTGTACTCGGCTGACATCTTTTGATGCCTTGGGGCTACAAAAATGTTAATCTCTTTTACAAATCAGGGAGTTGAAAGCTGAATGCCCCCGGCCCTGCTAAGAGTCTCCCTCTTTCGGTCTCTCTCACCCCCCCCCCCCCTCCCCAGTGGTGCTTTTCGGGGGCTACGCTCTCTGCATGTACGCCCTCTACAGCTTCATGCCCACGGTGGTGAGGCTCACCAGCGCTACAGCCGTCAACCTGTCTCTGCTGACGGCGGACCTGTTCAGCCTCTTCTGCGGCCTCTTCCTCTTCCACTACACGGTGAGCCACGTCACGCAGTGAATCCCCTTCGATTGGATTTGCAGTGAATCCCTCGAGATGTACAATTTGGGGGTTCAAACTTTGGAATTCAGTTGAAATTAGTGTTTATAGTCGCCGCCATAGCACAAGTAGTTTGTAAGCAAAATTATAAAATGGAAAAAACTCAAAAAAAACAACCATTTTACTTTAAAAAAGAGAAAAATCTGTCTGCCATTTTGACCGGTGATTGAAAAGTATTTATTCTCCTCCTAGTCCTACTTCTAGTTTGTACCCTTCTAGTTTGCGTTGGGTTTTGTATGTAACGACGTCGTTGTGCTCCACAGTTCTCCGGGCTGTACATCCTCTCCTTCGTGGTCATCACTCTGGGCTTCATCCTGTTCAACGCCGTGCCCACGTACACTCTCATACCCCACGCCGACTCCAGAGAGGCTGGCCTCAACGAGCCGGTCGCAGCGCTTACGGAGCAGAGCCAAGGGCCCACGTCCCAGTGCCTGCTGCCCCCGGCGGAGAAGGACTCGGAGAGCACCGACGCAAGTGCGGCCATCTTGTCGCCGGTCTAACGGGATCCACTATGTCTACTGAAGTATTTTGAATGGGATGGGGTGGGGGTGGGGGGCTGGCTAGCTCACCTGAAAAAGAATGTAAGGCTTTTGCTTTGCTTTGCCTTAACACTGGATAGCCTGGGAGTTCTATCTTGGATATGTTTGCTTTTTTAATATATTTTTACATTTTTAATATTAACTTTTTTAAATTGTTGACCAAAACAACTCCAGTGTTATATCCAGAGGTTTGATGTTTTATGTGTGTTCACGTATCTTCAGAACTCGGGATAGCCTGGTTTATCATGTAATGACTGCATGCAAAGACATATGAATTATTTTCTTTAAGTCCTTTCTTCATTTTTGGTTGAAAAGGCATGGAGCGGTACTGACTGAGTTTTAATGTTACAAAATACTTTTTTTTTTTTTTACCAGTATGCCAAGTACTTTTACTAAGGTATGTGGTTTTATTTTATGAAAACTTGAATTAGCTTTTTACTATTTTATTTGTATTATTATTGAGTTAAACATTTTAATGCTGTAGTTTACCAATATGTTCTCACTGCCTACTGGCACTGTTGCGCCAATGTAGGCCTCATGTTATATTTGTGTCATGTTTGGTCGCCAAAGAAATTTCAACAAATTGTATTCATAAACTTTCTAAGCAAGCCCTGATTGTGTCTGTGACTTTCATTTGTCCCTATTTCTTATAACCTGTTCCTTCATTACCTGTGTGGTGAACTGCAATATTGCAATACTTTTGACAATCATACTATAAATGAATGGCCCTTAAAAAGCTGCTCTAATTCATGAATGAACGTTACACATTCATGAAAACACACGAAAGAATGAAGTCCTGTTAAGGTATGCCTACATAGACTTCGCGATTACAAATCCTGGTATCCTAAACCATTTGGTCTGGAGGGATGGATCTTGTTTGGACACATACTTTCTTAACATTCCGGCGCTCTGAAGGCACATTAACGGTAAAAAAAAAAAAAAAAAAGACAAACAAATAAAGGCTGAATTGATCAAGGACTCCCGCCAAACGCGCCTGAGAGGGTCTGCATTGCGATGTTGCTCCATCTCTATGCTTTAACCCTGTCGGTCCCGCACTGATGACGCTACCATCATGGAGGAGAAGAAGGTATCTCTAATCCACTGAGGGTAACAAACCGCAATCGACGACCGGCTGTAAATCGCATCGCATCGTCTTCTCGGTATGTAACACGACCGTATTTGTTCTGTTTGCACCTGCATGTTTTGTTGGATACCTCGGATTAGTTTTTGGGACGCTGATCCGATCCGTCGACGTGAGGAATACAACAGCATGACTAATTATGCACTCGGTTATGGGAGGGACACCGATATTTATGGACGTATTGTAAGAGGAAACGAACGGTTATTGTAGTCCGATTTCACGCATACAACATTGGCGTTATTCAGACGGTCACCATACGGAACAGCGTCTCCTGCTGATCCAATACGCGCCTTTCTTCACACCACCAAGGACAGCTCCCTGGAAACGGCCTGCAGCAGGCACAGCGCTTGTGGACATGTTCGGGTCTGGTTATTCATCTGTACTCAATTGATTGTTTCCAGGCAAATCAAGGGAACCAAACGTACTGTTGATAGACCCGGAGGAACCCATCGAGATGAAGCATTTCTTACGGTAGGCTACCTGTAAACTATCTTCCACCGGGTTAGACTGTATGCTCCGTATGCTATGCTGCAACTGATTATTATTTTTGTAATGTTTGTATGATTTTGTAGGCATATATCTCGGTGTTTCCATCCTACTCTCCGGTCTGCTGATGTATCAGCAAGCCTGCAAGAACCGCTTTTGAATTCCCAGTTCGTCTTTTAACCCTTTACAATCAATCGATGGCGTGTGTTGTATTTCCAATAACGCACTGTCGGGGTCTGACTTGGTGATGAAGTGAGCACACGGCAGTAAAACACTACGGCTCTTAATTAGCACACGCGCGCACACGCACACTACACGCTCTCACGCACACGTGCCCACATGTGCCCCTTGGCTATGGTGTTTGGCTTTCCAAATACAGTGCCCCAGCCCCAGGAGACTCTGTTTAACATGCAAGCGGCTTCCAAGTAGCCAAGAGGGGAGGGCACACTTGAAGACACACGCCTCATTATTTCCCCATGGATTTTTTTTTAAATACCCAAAATGCTGAGCAGTGGTGACATATCCTAATCAGTTTGTGATTACTTGTTTGAGTGTGTGTGTGTATGTGTGTGTGCGTGTGTGCGCAGTGCATGTGTTGTCTGTATTTTGTGATTTTTTTTTTGTGCAAATGAGGAAGAACGTTTTCTGAACAGAAAACTATTCTTCCTTTCAGAAATCCTTCTGAATGTACAGAATGAACATGAATCAACAGAAATATTAAGCCCTTATGTATTATTGCATCTATTGCACTTGCATGTTTCTACTAGCCCTACCCCTCCTTCTCTAATCACCTGCTTTGGTTAGGGCAGGTCCCCAACGCTGGAAGCTAAAAATTAATCTAAAAATTAATCCGCCGTGTTGTTACACCTGTTCCTTGCACCAAGAGTCATGTCCTCATTCTTGGGCATAGAGTAACTAGATTGGTTCCCTGCCAGCCCAAAGATATTAGACTTGGTCTTTTCCCTACCTGTCCTCCTTATGTCAGTATTTATAGTTACCCACTTATTTAGGGTAAAACCTATATCAGGGTAGGAATAGTGACTGCACATTTGACTGGTCTAAACCAAGGATATTCAAACCTTCATAGCGTTAACCAGGGTCCCGCTCAGGTCAACAGATGGGTGGTCAGATAACGCTCTAGCTGACCCTTTCACACTGATGGAGGACAATAGTCTTCCCAGGTGTTTGCTTCAGCTAATTTCACTAGTACCGCTGTTACCAACAAGGATTTGACTTTATTTTAAATCTATAACCTTACCGCCCAAAACAGCTGAAATTATAATATCACTCCGCCGTGCTTTTTGCATTTTCTTTTTAGCAGGAAACATCTGGAAATTGATCAGAATCAATTAACAGTATTCAACAATGCTGTGCTGCAAAGAGTATATAAATAACTGCATTGTGGTTGTATTTCTGTCGTTTTTCGTCTTACTGTACGCTACTATTGCCTCTGTTTTCTTCCAGAGTGGTGACCCAGTTCCTGGTGTTCCTGTACTGTAAATGCCTGTGGCGGGGCCTGAAGTTTGTAGCCAGGAAGTTGACAGGCCGCTGCGAGCTGCAGCGCATCTGTTACAACAACAAACACGGAGCACGCAGGACCCAGAAGATCGGTAGGCCCACACGCTCCCTGCATGTTTCGTTTTTTATTTTCTTAGGTCATTTTTTGGTGTTTACAGAACTAGTTTAAGGCACAGTAGGGAAAAAAAGTACTGTACTACATCATTAAATGACTATATGTCCTCAGAGATTAAGGAAACATGCTATGTTCTCCTTTTGAATTTCCATTCCGGGTCGCGGGTTGCCAGATGCTAAACAAATTGGCTCACAAACAGTGTGCTGCAGCCATGGAAGCTAGCAAACAAACTAACTGGATCACCTGAGACTGTTCTAGGTTCTACCCTGCCTAAAAAGCATCATCCTCTTTTGAGCAAGCTCCATGACCAGAGCCATGCTAAAACGTGGTTACATCTTGGAGTTGCATTTGAAAGATGGAGACAGCTTAGAGCCAGGAAGGACTTCAAGACAGATGTCACATGAGCTGGATTATGATTTTCAAATAATAAATATATTGCAAACATTAGCTGATCAACTTACAGCATAGGACTGGATGTCGCTTGTCATTGTCAAAATATAATTGCACAATGTAATGTTGCGCTTGGCACGTCTTGCTTTCCTGTTTGTTCAATGTTCTCAAACTAGCAACCTGTGTGAGTGTCGAGTCTGGGGAGGAGGGGCCCAATAGTGTGTATTTGGAATGCAGTACCATTTATAAATGCTCTGTGTCAATGTTACATACTGTACCTTTAAATATATCATATAACTATGCAATGACCAGAACTAATTTACATCAAACTTGAATGCCAACCATATTTTTGTTGTTGTTTCTGTTTGAGGTAATTTAATTTTTCTGTTATTTTGTTCCCCAGAGTCATCCCTGAAGTACTCCAAGAATGAGGTTTGTCAAAAGAAAACAACATTAGTGCACACTTACATTCTGCCCTCGTGCTGCTCCCCAGGCATCTACTAATTTCTTACCTTCTCCGCCCATCTCCCGCACACGCACACGCGCACGCACGCACAGCTGCTGCGCTCGGCCCTCAGTGTCCACCCGGACAAGGTTGAGAAGTCAATCGATGACATCATGGCCTTGAAGAAGATCAACCCGGACACCAACCCACAGTAGGCCTTCCATTTGATTTATCTGCACACGAGCACCACTGGCTAATTTGGGTTTTATTGGTTTTGTCATGGTCGGCATTCTCGTCAGAACATGAAGTCGTGATAATTATAATTAAAAATATATATAAAAATAAATTAAACTGTTAGGTTGAAAAGAAAAATCATTATTTGACCAACTGCTAACAAAATGATTACACCAACCAGTGTGATCTCTCCACAACCCTCCGTCTCTCCTGCCACAATGTGTTATTTTAAGCATTTTGCCAATTAATCTAGCTGACATCTATAACTTGCTGTTTCTTCTAAATGCATGAGTAGAACAACGTGTTTGGTAGCAAAAGTAGCAAGTAGCTTAAACAGTTTTTCTAGCATGGAAATATTGAACATATACTGTACAAATATTGTGTGTGATATGTAGGACTTTAGTGACGAGTTGGCGACCACAGAACACATCATTCCTGACAATGATGGCAGGAAATAAGATAATGCGTATACCATGCATATATCAGCTGTACACACAGCTTGAATCATGTACACACAGTTCTTACCGTAAACTGTTCACGTTCAAACATGCTGATTCTAGGGGTGACACTTTCTGTAAACTAAACAAAGATGGCATATCACAAATCTCACTCAGGCTGACAGAGAATTCTGTGTTGTACTACATTCAACAGTGTGAGGGAAGGTCCCTCGTGTGGATAGTCTGAGGTACTGCATGTCAAAAACTGTGAATGCCACACCGTGGCCACCCACCCTACTACCACGGCCCACCCCTCAGAGCTGCCACGGATTACTTGCTTCAATGTTGTACATAGGCTTACTTCTTCTGTCCTCATCTCTCTCTCTCCCTCCCCCCAGGCTGGGCATCTCTCTCCAGGCCAGCCTGCTCCAGATCGTAGGCTACAGGAGTCTGGTGGGCGAGGTGGAGAAGCTCCGCAGGGAGCCCTACGACTGTGAGAACGCTCACCATGAGACTCTGCTAATGCAGGTAAACTCTTCGCTCTCTCTCTCTCTCACACACTCACACTCACACATTAAGTGTGAAGATGGATAAAACGTGAGAAATATTGTGTTGAAGAAATAATTGTTATTTTTATAGCATATGTACGCTCTTTAATGATCACGCCTTTCAGCTGATGTGCTGTGCATGATTATGCTCTGTTGAAAACACTGTAATAAAACATATACTCTTTGCCTCACAGCTTTGGAAGGAACTGCGTCCCGACACGCCTCTCAGTGGACGCATCTCCAAGCAGTGGTGCGAGATTGGTTTCCAAGGCAACGACCCGAAGACTGATTTCAGAGGCATGGGCCTCCTTGGTCTCCACAACCTGCTGTAAGTGACAGAGACCGACAGACAGCGAGAGACTGACATTGAGGGACTGACATTGAGAGACTGACATTGAGGGACTGACATTGAAAGACTGACATTGAGAGACAGACAGCGAGAGACAGACAGCGAGAGGTACAGAGATACCAATCATTTGTCTGTTGAACACGATATGGAATCTAGGCTGTAGCAATGCACTTATGTTGAATTTAATTAGTATTCCAATGCAAAGTTACCTTAAAATAACTAAGCTCTGCATGAAGGACATTTACATTAAATCATAAACTATCGAATAACAATGCTCAGGCACAGGAATACATTAGCGTGTCCAAAAGATATATTTATACATTTTTTGTTATACTCTCTACACTACTTTGTTATCAATGAAAACAGATTCTGCTGTGTAAAAATAACACTAGTCTTTGTATGAACAGTAAAATTGTTAATGAGAGCCTGCGAGAGAGAGAATCACTGCTGAGAGATAACCCAAGGGGAACCACTCTGGCCATCTGGCCAAGATTCACTCATAGCGATACTCTGATAAACATGCAATAATGAATACTTTATGAAGGGCTAGCAATTCAATGAGATGTTATGGCCAGTAACATGAACAGAACCTCAGTGTCCGCAGTCTACCTGTACGCGTCCTTGAGCAAGGTGCCCTAACCTTCTACTTCATGGCATGCATATAAACAAAGTGATAAAGGCACCTGCTGTGACTATACAGAAATGTAGATTTAGCACTCTCTACGTCCTTTCCCTTTTAGGTATTTTGCTGAGCACGACAAAGCCACCGCTCTGCAGGTGCTCCACGACTCCCTGCAGCCCAAGCACAAGTAAGGCAGCGCTCAGATAGCATGTAGCATTTAGCCGCTACCGCTACGCCACCAGTGTGACATTGTTTTACTCCCATGTTCCACGATTCATCTAGATTCTCACCGTTTTCTCTGCCACTTCCTTCTTTATAAAACAGGAGTGATCGCCGTTTGTTATCGTTTGCCGCCACAGAGCCACCGCATCCGCCGCTCTGCGCGCCGCCGCCATTCCAAATATTTGCTTTTTCTCTTCTTATTTTGTCTATTCTCTTCTTATTTTGTCTTTCTTTTCCCTCCACCCTCAATTCTGTCCATCCCCTTGTTTCACATGCACTTGTAGGAGCTTGCACAGCAAGGCCAGGTACTCGCCTCTTCTCTCATTCACCGCCATCTCTCTCATACGCCTGTAGATTCTCGTAGGATCATGTGACACGCTTCCCTTGATTTTAAATGGATGTTATGTTCCACCCTGTCTTTGCTTTGAGTCCAACTGATAACAGCCTATTGGGAATGGATTAAAGTCTCCTTTTGATGTATTAGTCAGTAATACTTTGCATACTTTGGTTTAGCAATGGCTCTGCATATGCAATTCTGTTCAAACTGCATCCCGTAATACTGCGCCCCGTGTCCCTCGTAGTGAGATGAGCCCGTCGGAATGGGAACAGAAGAGCCTGGACAAAGCTATCGGGTGAGTGTTCACGTGCACACACATCTACAGTGCACGTGCACACAGAGAATCTGGGTTATTGCAGCTGAGGGCATGTGAGGCAGTGGAGCATGGAGTGTTGGCCTCAATGTTGACGGACAGTTTTAAATTCTGCAGTGTGGAATTCTGGGTAATTCAGAGAGAAATGGAGTTGGTGTAAGGGTATGAAAATGAGGGGGTTTGCTTCCTATATTAACAGTAGCCAAGGTCTATTCACACAAATTCCATTTGTGTGTCTTCCAGTTATTCCTACAATAACAATATTTTTTTTGTTATTATTATTTACTCTCTGAAATCTGTCTTCGGGTTGTTTCATGTTATTTGATGTAGCAAAGTGTTTTGATTCTCAAGGGCACAGGCTCATTCTGAACAATGACAGCAATAACTATGTAGCAGTGTGTCACACAAATATTATCCTTTTTAAGAGTAAAGAAACCTACAAATGCAGCAGTTCCAGAGACTAAGGAATATGGGCGTTCACTTTTTTCAATATATATTGTAATAGTGCAGAAGAATAACACAATTTAATTGTGCTGATGTACATTGAATGTCCAAAGGAAGTCATCAGTGCATACAAATGGGGTCTTCAATTGGATGGCCCCCGAATCACTTGGTGGTTAACTTAAGCTGGTTCAGGCCTCAAAGCCTGGGGAAAAAGGTTTTTTGAGTCTGGTGGTCCGCGCCCAGGAAACTCCGGGAAAGACTACCAGTCCGCAGCAACGGGCAACACTCCATCTCTTGGGTAGCTGCAGTCTGCTTTTGTGATTTTCCGTGCTTTCCTGAGGCATGGCTTGTGGTAGACGCCAGGAGAGGAGGATGACGTGGGAGGGTCTCAATGTGTTTTTTGCCCCCGTGAGCTGAATGCTTTGTTCTTTCTCAATGTCATTGTGTCTCTGTCACAGCTTTTCCTTCGCCATCGTGGGGATCAACATCACGGACCTGGCGTACTCCCTGCTGGTGAGCGGGGCCCTCAAGACCCACCTGTACAACGTGGCCCCAGAGCTGCCCAGCCTGCTGCACTTCCAGCAAACCTTCTGTGAGTCTCCCCTACACAAGTCTGGGTGCTACCAGCTGTGTTCCACTGTGGGATCAAATCTAGATTTAGAATAATGTAGAAACTTAATGTGAAGTAAGTCGAAGATAAAGGACATTTATTTATTTTAACATTTATCTTTAAAATGCTTGATTTGAAAGGTAGGGGTTATTATGTGAATATTAGGTTACAGAAATAGGTTCTGAATTGATAAACAAAATAACTGTTTTGCTCTTTGCTTTACTTAAATACTTTGCTTCGTTAAATACTCCTTATACTTGCCCTGCATTTTACTTTGTGTAACACTGAGCCTGAATATTCAGATATTCAGATATTCGTTTGTTCGGTAGGTGTTCGAATATCAACTCAGTATTAGGGTAAATCGAGCTAATCCTAGCCGTCATCATAGGATGAAGTATCGGCCACAGAAATAAATCTTTTTTCCTCTCCAAATATACCATGTTTGAACCCCTCCCTCCCACCAAAGGCTACCTGATGGGGTCCATCCCTTCTGCTCGTATTAACCCCTCCCTCCCTTCCAGGCTACCTGATGGGGTCCATCCCTTCTGCTCGTATTAACCCCTCCCTCCCTTCCAGGCTACCTGATGCAGGAGTTCCACCGCTTCTGGACGGAGGAGGATCCCGGTGACATCATGGAGTTCAACCGGATCCGCTCCAAGTTCCACCGCCGGATCCTGAAGCAGCTGAAGCACCCCGACACGGCGCTGTGCCCCCACTTCTCCGCCTCCGACCTCCACCTGGTCAACCTGTAGACTGTCCCAAACACCACGGCCGACAACCGACCAACCAATGACCAAACCCCACCCCGACTATTCCATTAGTAGGCGGCACCCTCTTCTTCTTCTTCCCTCTCCATCCTCACCTCCCCCACCCCCCCCAGCAAAAGGTCATGTCCCATCACTGCCAGCAGGCCACTCCAGCCAGCGCACACACACAAACCACACACACACACACACACACCCACACACACACACACACACACACACACACACACACACACACACACACACACACA
>JAOPUA010000152.1:14678296-14691570 GCA_027122455.1 Trisopterus luscus | reverse complement strand
AGAGAGAGAGAGCGAGAGAGAGAGAGAGCGAGAGAGAGAGAGAGAGAGAGAGAGAGAGAGAGAGAGAGAGAGAGAGATCTGTTACATATTTCAAATATTATATTGCTGGTCAAATTCATCAATTCAATTCCAGAAAATATTTATTCACCGTGTTTATGTTGCGGTTACTATTATCACTCCGGGGACTGAAAGATTGTGTACACAACAGACCGGAAATTGCGTTGCTGTGTGGACCGGGATAATGCTACATTTCCTGACGCTCTCTCTAATGCACGGGAGGGAATGCAGTTTTATTTGCATTAGGTGACCTTTGAGGAAACCACACAAACGCTCCCTCTTCTCTTGATTCTCAATTTAAGTTATACACCAAGTATTGTCGTGGTATCTAGCCATCAGATCGCATCACCTCCATTCTGGAGCACCCCTTCAATTAGTGCCCGTTTTAGTATTAACTTGGGTCCTTCTGCCTTCCTTGCATTCATTTATCAGACTCCATAGCCAAGCACTCAGTCGGTTACCCTCATTTTAATGTCCATGGATTCAGGTGTTTTAATCCATTACTAATGACGACCTGTGTCATTAGACTGCGTCTTTGTACTGTTTTAACATGCGCGCTAATGTAGTGAAAATTAATTTCCAAATTGAGAACAACTCAATCAGCTCTATTAATGTTGTTTGTCTGTGGATTTAATAATCCTGACAATATAACACCCCTTAGTGACCGTCGACCATTTTATAACAAACCGCAGTGCTCTCTGGTGGCCAGACTCTAAATAAATTGCCATGGGAGCAAAATAATGTAACATAGACCTTATTTTTTTCTTTTTCAAGTTTATTGTTAATTTCCATGCTGTGTTTCAGTAAGAATACAGATGGTGCTTGTGGCTCCCGTCAGTAGTACAAATCAAGATTCACGTTACACTAACTGAGAGAAAACAGAAGTGAGAAACACAGGTCAAGCAAATATACGAGGAAGAGACGGTTCAAAACAGAAGGAAAAACGTGAAAGAGCAAGAGTCATGGGAGTACGTTTTCTGCAGGTCTCTTTCCTCCCCCCTCCCCCAAAGTGCCAATACAGAAATGCATTACACTAGTCAGAATAGTTCAAACTGGATTGTTTGATATATATCATTGTTTTTTTTACTTCCATCTACAACAAGTCATTAGTGAGCAAGCTGCCATAAGCAATAAGCGCAACAGCCTTGTAGTGAAATGCTTGACCCGGAGGTGAAACTCAGCAGCCACATAAGAGCAACAGGGTAACATAGTCTGGAGTAGGATACAGGATGGAAGAGGGGTGGAGGGGAGGGGAATACCACTAGTGTTATGAGGAATAAGAATAATTGCTTTGCCAAGAATGGAAAAAAAAAAAAAGGTTAGAATGGACAACCCAAGAATAAGCAGGGCCCTTGGTTCACTTCTACCGAAAGTAAAGAGTACAGCGTATCCCTTTTTCTTTATTTAAACCACTCGTCACCTCTTCTTCCAACATTCACCCGTTACATTTTCCAGAATAAAGACAAACTTTCTCTCCCTCTCACACACACTTATAATTTTTCTTCTTAGCATTATCTTTTCTTCCTGTTGCGTACACGCATGCATGATACAGGTGGACATAATTGGCAAGACATATTCAGCAAAGTGAAAGCAACAAAGGGAGGGGTGCGTGTGTGTGTGTGTGTGTATAAGTATATATATGTGTGTGTGTGTGTGTGAGTGATTGTGATTGTGTATGCGTCTGCTTGTATGTGTATGTAAAGGGGACATTACAGGAACCCGGCAGGACTAAGCTGGAAACGACTCAAAGGGTAGAATTAAACAAACAAACTTGGGAGAGGAGAAATATACCGTAACATTGATCTTTTGATTTCCTTCCTTATGTCTTTAACTGGCAGGTTTACCAGTGCAATGCAATGTTTAAAAAAAAGAAAAAAAAATACTAAACTAGGAAAAGAAAGAAAAAAAAAAGATACAAATAAAATGGAGAAGCCCTGAGAGGGGTGGTAGCCTAACGGTTGTTGGTGGCATTGAATGAGCTCTAAATAATTATAATAAAAAAGTTTTGGCAATCGGGCACCGACACAGCTAGATAGAGCGAGTACCGGTGGCATGCAAGACACCCGGCTCGCCGCTCTAAGGTCTGGCCCCCCGAGTGGATGGTGAGGGAGTGGGGGGGAGGAGGGGAACAATGTGGTGTAACACGGAAGGTGGCAGACATCTTGGAGGGACAGGAATGGAGGAGAAAGAAATCAATGATAAAATTAAAAACAAAAAAGATTGGAAGGAATAAGGAGTATTTTTTTGTTTGTCGTTGCATGTCGTCTCACTGGGCCACCTCCTCCTCTGCATCCGGCACTGTATCCTTGCTCGGTTCTTCGCCTGCAAGGGGAAAAAAAACAACAAGGTTCTCATAAGGGTCTGGGAAGACTTGCATATATAGATAAGGAGAATGAGAGAAAGAAAAACAAAGACAAATCGCCCGCAGACTAGACCCCAGAGGAGAGCCTCGTACAAAGAGGCCCCAGGAGGGGGTCAGGTCCCGGCTGGGGTGGGTACCGGGTGGGAACAACAAAGACTGGAAGTAGCGGTGATGTATTGCATGTGGTTGGCTGCAGTCAGGAGACTTGGATTGTGAAGGGACCCACTAACTTATTCTAAGTAACTTAAGTAAGTGGATCGTCATCCCAATTTGTAAACCAGAAACGGTTGTTGGCAAAACAGTCAGATGCAATACAAACGCACATACACAGCATTCTTGTAAAAGGACTCCATTAGCTGTGTGCGTGTGCAATGCACAGCCATTTGAACCTAGGAGCCGTTGCTAGGGTATCAGATTTACTGGAATGGCTCAGCCAACTTTGGATTAAACTAAACAAAAAAGATCCAGTAAACAGGCAACTCTGACAAAACAAAAAATAGTTTACAGTCCTATGAGGGGATCCACCACTGCAATCCCCAAAGAAACCATAACAACCGTGTCCATCAAAATAGCACCTGAAATGTTGATGCCGGCACCGATTTCATTAAAGGTTTGGAGTGCAACTTATTCAATGTAGGACACCAAGTCCAATGGTGGATGACAATTCCAGGTAACACTCTAAAGTAAAGCCGTGTTTTGGCACCAACTCTTATTTGGACATGGGCGTTGTGCTAATTAGCAAGTACAGACAGTTGGCTCATCATGATGGGGATGCCTTTTTCCCCCCCAACCTCTTGCAACATTGGCCAAGCTTCAAACAGTGTTCTCATCATTGCCATTGAAGATGGCACCAGTCAGCAACACAAACTACCCAAGTCCAAACTGCCAATTTTTATAGCATTTCTGATTTGTTTGCATTGACCAGGAGCAGATGGTATACCCAGTATGCATCCTTCCAGCATACTACGTTGGCACTATGTGCTCCTCTTGGGTTTGTATACGGGTGGTTGCATTTACATCAAAATGTGATGGGAAACATGAATAGATATATCAAAGTCGACGAGGAGGTCTAAAACACGACTTCATTCAATTGTTACAACACACACCACAAATAATGCAGCCATGAACAGTTTAACTGATGATTGCTTTTGAATTTAAAACATCTTGTTGATGTACAACACACCCCAGGTCCTGTCTTACCGATATGAAATGTAGCATAACGTTGTTTGCAAACTGTCACTGTTGACTGAGAGATGGTGACTTGGCTAGGAGAGCTAAACTGGCAAATCCAACTTTAGCTTAGCCAATGGTGCATTGTACAACACTGAACGGCAGTTATGTGGCCCCTGACTAGTCAGGTGCCAAAATCGGTCACATCTGGGCCCAATCGGCCGGGTTAACAGTGACTAGCAGACCACTTCCTCTTCCAATGAGGCTATCCCTCAGCAGTTGTACATAGATCATTGCCACTCCCCAAGCTCGCAATGCCAAAGTGCATTCTGGATACACAAGGATACTGTGGCAGGCAGAGATTCTGAGACAGAAAACTGAAGGAGGAATTTAGAGAGGTAAGGGGAGGGGCTTTCCCCTCTAGATTATTTCCAGAGAATCTACAGAGATGAACATGGTAGAATGAGAGAGTTAGGAAGGAACGGAGGATGGCAAGAACCGGAATGATGCTATCATAGTCCACAGTCGACGGGCTGCAATGTGGACCTTTTGAAGAAAGGCTTCAATAAAGTCAGGCTGTCTATGTCAACCGCACTGCTCAAGGTCAGACACCAGTGGTGACAGTCAAAACTTGTAATGGCACACAGCGAGGGTGAGGAGAAAAATGAGTGATGAAACAATGGTTTTATTTTTTCCAATAAGGCCCGGGGGGATGAGGGGTGCAGGGGGAAGTGTATTCACCGTCTGCCTGCATGTCTGAGGTCCATAGTGTCAGGTTGTCGCGCAGCAGCTGCATGATGAGCGTGGAGTCCTTGTAGCTCTCCTCGCTCAGTGTGTCCAGCTCCGCAATGGCGTCATCAAACGCCTTCTTTGCCAGCCTGACAGGACAGACACCATTAGAATATGTTCATTTTTTTTGTTCAATGGGCACTGATTTTCTACATTATGAGCGCTTTCACACCCATAGTTAGGTAGACGCGGTCCGAAAAAGGAGTGAAGTTGATACATTTTTGCATTCACACCGTTTGAGTTTGTCAAGCGAACCAACCAATGCAGACACTGTCAATGTCACACTGTTGAGTGGGTCACTCGTCTATTGGACAGAAAATCCTTCCATGTTGCGTAGTAATAATTAAGCAACTTTGTGCAATCTTGGGTTTTCTCAATGAGCTGTGATGTTCCTACACATTTACCAATTCAGGAATTCGGTCACTGAATAATTTAAAGAAAAAAATACTTTTTCTAAGTGATTGGAATTAAATTTTTATAGAATCACAATAAATATCACAACGGCACTAAAGAACTGTTGCGAGGTCGCTGCCGATTACCTTCCCTCGGGTGTACACAAGACCCATACAATAAACAAACGATGCTCATAATTGACAAAACATGAAATAGGAGTAAAGAAAGAGGAAGGCTCCCTACTTGCAGGCGCGGTCAGGCGAGTTGAGGATCTCGTAGTAGAAAACGGAGAAGTTGAGCGCCAGGCCGAGGCGGATGGGGTGTGTGGGTGGCAGGTCAACTGTGGCGATGTCATTGGCAGACTTGTAGGCCGTCAAGCTTTGTTCGGCCGCCTCCTTCCTGTCGCTGCCCGTGGCGAACTCCGCCAGGTACCTGTGGTAGTCCCCCTTCCTAAAAAAGGTCAAAAGGTGAGAGTTTTGGTTTGTTTAATACCTTGCTAAGAGCTCCGTCTGCAGATCTTAATAAAAGCCAAACATCTGCGCATTTGTTTTGTATTGAGTTGATTCGATGCTTTAGTGACTTCAAGAGAATACTTAATGCTGCACTCCATTATCCGCAAGCCAGCCAATCTTAAATCCAAATCAGATTCTTAACGGAGGCCTGAGTGCGTGCGTTAGTACGTACATTTTATAGTAAAAGACTTTGGACTCTCCCGTGTTGGCTGATGGAATGAGGTGCTTGTCCAGGACTTCCAGGATGTCTCTGCAGATATCCTTCAGCTCCGCCTCCACCTGGGGGGTAAACACCACACATGAAGAAGAAACATTTAAATACAGGCGTACTACACATGCAACCGTTAAGCAAGCAAAGGTTGTGATAACCATTTAGAAATCTGAATAAATAATAATAATAATAAATACAAAAAAAGGTTAAGGACGACATTAAAGAAGGTTGAAAAAGGAGATTTCAATTAATATTCCACATTTTTTCGTGCAAGAAATGAACACGATATAATGGAATGTTCTGTGCTCATTCGTTCAGTCAGTGTCAAGAAACTTGATACGAGAGTGATGAGGGTTCATTTTCATGAGTCATGATAATACTGCAAACACAAAGCAAGCAGAAGCATCGACGAGCCACAGTTTTCCCACTTCCTCCCAATTATAAGCAATTACCCTACCCCTTAACCAATTTAAAAAGAAAAATCTAGCAATCTCCAAACCTTACTAATGTCAACCGCAAAGTACTGATAAAATAAATCAAATAAGATCCTCAAGACATTTAGGTCCCTCCCAACACTTAATGCATATTGCAAGCATGGAACACCTCTCTTACCAATTGCCTGTATTCCTGGATCATCTTGATAATGCCCTCGCCTTCCTTGCTCTCCTCCTTCTGCTCCAGGCTGCTGATGATCCTCCATGAGGCTCGGCGGGCGCCGATCACGTTCTTGTAAGCCACCGACAGCAGGTTCCGCTCCTCCACCGTCAGCTCAACGTTCATGCCAGCCACGTTCTTCATGGACTTCACCATTTCTGGAGGGGCGGAAGAAGGGGATTCCAACACACACACACACACACACACACACACACACACACACACACACGTCAATGTACTCCTAAAAAAGAGGTTGCCTTGCCTTACCTATACGAGTACACTGCATAAAAGAAAAATTGGCTTAACTGACTGATTTAATGAAATAGTTCATAGATGTAGATCATATGACTCATTGCTGACTCCATTGAAATCAATTGCATTCGGGGTTAAATAATCACTGCAGAATGCTCTGCAACCACAGCATCAGTGCTTTGGACTCCTTATGGAGTATCCGCACTATAGATTGGCCTAATGGTTGAAACTTGGCATCCTTCGCGGTTTGCCTTGGCCTGAAACGATCCATTACATTATAGAGCCCTGCACACTGGAGACACATCAAGGCTTTTCTGAGGGGGTGTTGCTTGATAAAAATAAAAATAAAAAAACCATTAAGGTAAGCACATTGGAAATATTCTGACATTATGAATTTGATACTGGGGGCATAAATCAATCTTAACACAATGTATACACTGCCTTTTTACAATTGTGACTAATGGAAAGAGAAATCTGGACTTTTCTTCAAATCAAGTTGTTGGAGGGCTATTTGGGCATGCAGTAAGTAAAAAGAAAAAGCCCACCCAAATAAGCATGGGAAGTCAATAGCATTGCAATCACAAAACTAGTTTAGTTTGTCTAGATCTAGATGTGTGGCACTTAAAAAGGGTGAGTCAAAAGGTGTGGACAGCACATACGCACACAACAGCCTTGCCAGCTATTGTCATCTCAAAACTCCTCCCATCGTTGAGGGCGAACAGGATAGATGTTATGTGAAGGTGTAGCAACAGTCTAAAATGGTTGCTTGTAACATATGTAATCCAATTATTCTACATTTATACAGTAGCATTTTACCAGGGATGTATGATACAAACATGAAAACTCATTTTAAACGTTGTGTCTTGAGGATCTATGATGGTAAACTGCATTTGTGCGCAGATGCCGGGGCAGCCCTACTGACATAATATACAAATGTCCTTTAGATTTGTATACGGTACAACATGTACATAGACAGACAGGTGTGAGGGAGCACCAGCGGTCAAACACCAACACACGTCAGGGATCTTACTCATCATCACCAGTGCAGTCCTATCTATGGGGCACAATAAAGTTGTCCCAGGGTTGCGAACAACTTTTAACCAAATATCCCCCAAAAGGAGATAAATTTCGGCGTGGGAATCTAGCTGAACTGTTGAACACAGATCGCACAATAGACCACACTATCAAAACGTACACACCCGCTACGCCATTAACGCCCCACCTTGCGTTAAACTGTGGCGAGCCGTAGGGCGAGTAGCATGGCGATGTGGTGGCTGGTGCTGGCAGCGTGAGCCACGACCCACTAGCCTGACAGGAAGCCGTGCAGCTAGAAGCTAACATCACGCACGGCTATGTTCAGTGCTTTAGCCTGTAAGCTAATGTCGGCGGCGGCACACGGATCGCCGACCACTATATTCAATGCTTGATTAAAAAAAAAAAATCCACTGGCTGCTTTTCCGCCATTTTGTTTCTTGGCTGATCTCTGACAAAAGCGGATCCATCGCCAGCCACCACCTTACCTGCTGCTGCTCCTCCTCGCAGCCCCCTGCTGAAGAGAGCGAAGGGGATACAGGCGGCGGAGGGGCTGACCGTGATATATTGTAGATCTTACCGTCGTATCTTTCTGCTTGCTCGGCCAATTTAGCCTGATATACTGAGTTTTCCCGTTCTGCCATGGCGGTCGGTGTTTAGTTATCGATAATGTCCTGAAACAGACGGTTTACGTTGGTCGCTGGTCCCAATTGGTGATTCCTGGTGGAGCGATAGCAGCTTCCCCACTGTAACCGAACAGCCACCGGTAGCACTCGGCTAAAGATGGCGTCAGATCTCCATCCGGGAAACACTACTTTACTTCTATCCCCTCCCCCATCGTTTGATTTTAAATGTGTAAATCCAGAATATTAGGCATGGTGCAAGCTAAAGATAATTTTTCAGATGGTGCAGCTCAATGTCGGTGGTATCTAGTACATTTTATTGACGTTATCGATCACTGTATTACAGGATCACTGTGATAAGATTGGCTTACGGTGGAATATGTACATATACTGACGTCATCATGCAATATCTGTGGTGCGCAATGCTTTTTTCTCATTCACGAATGGAATACATTATGAAAAGGACAATTGAGACGTGATACTGACAAATTGGTAGTATTTTATTGACTAGGTATTTTAATACATTACATGCTACAGAAAAATAAAAATGCAAAAGTTGTTGGTAAAACTAGGGACGAATGCCACTAAAGGAAAAAAAAAAACGGAAATTACAACAAAAAAAAACATGGAACAGAACACATTTGGCATGGCACTTTTTTTCCTGGGACAAAACGGAATTAAGGTGCATATTGTTACTGAATGGCATTACCTTGAAAATACACTTCTTTAGAATAAATTCAAACGCAATCATTGGTCAATCATCAACACACTTCTAGTACATAGTACACAATTAGGTCCAAATAGTGTCTGTGGTGTGAAATGGGGCATCGGTCCTCTCTAAGAGGAAATAAGTTGTGGGAGTTTGGTGCCAGTTAGATCTCGCGACAACATTTTCAGAAAAAAATGGATTTAATTGAAAAATAATTGAAATGCTAACGGGTAACACAATACAAAAATGTGTATAACAATGAACACAAACTAATGTGATGCTCATGTTTTTCCATTTTGGAAGAAAGACTTGTTTACACTCCACCCATCAAGGGGATTTCAAGCAATGCAAAACCATGGGAAGTTTCTCACATTTAAGTTGTTGGTTTTTCATAAATTTGTGCACGCATTGTCATTGCATGATTAATAAAATAAAATAGAAACATTTGGGCAAAAGGTCACATGTCAATGTGCTTTTGAATATGATAATACAAGGTTAGTGATTTCTCTCAATGTTGCAAAAGCACTTTGCAACATTGCAAGCACATTATTTTTAAATGGATGATACTTATGTGTATACAGCAATGTCATGGGTATTCATACATGGCCATTTGATGTGACAGTTTTTTTTTGGATATGTTCAATGTTTAACAGGTCTTAAAACCAAACCAAGTGATCTGCTTTTCTGTAGGCAGACAATGCTAATCAACATTGGGGCATAACAGTCACTATGGGTAATTAAATCTGTGTTGTAATATTAAAGTATGTCAGGCTCTCCTTTTATCAATTGGCTAGATTTAGCTATGGTGTCAGGCCTGAGCACTTCAATGCTGTCTTTATTCCTAGAGTACACATATTGTTCTTACATTTCACTCTCAATGTTGTTAAGTGACCAAGCAGCCCACTACCAAAAACTGGACATCCAATATATATATAATTCTTTTATATCTTGTCTACGGACTGCTCCGGTTAGGACATTAATTAAGGTGGTAGCCAACAACAGCTAAATTAAATTATCATGGAGCAGTATGATGCACATTGAATAATTTTCATAAATCATGTGATTCAAGATGAAATGCCATATAGATGAGAAAACAGGGTGCTGAAAAAAATCCAGAACGGCTCAATTGAGTAAATGGTGAAGACATAAACCTTTCTATTCCAGCAAGACTACAATCCCGCTGAACTTTTTTCGGAAAGTTTCAAGAAATAGGCAAAGTAAACGGTAGGACTTTGAGACAGTTGACGCCTGACTCAGGCTTTTGGACCCAGCTCTATTGATCTATGGTGTAATTCGATGAAGATGGGATATAAAAAGTGTCTAATATTGTAAACTCAGAAAACTGTGCACGGGGCACTTTCTCCTCTCAATTTGCAAACAAGAATGCAAAACTCTCATTAAAACCTGCATGATTTACAAAGTACGAGTATATGGGGGCATATTAGCTTAAAATAATCTTCCTCAAAGAAAAGAAAATAAAGCACTGAAAAAAAAAAAATACTGATGGACTGAGTATCAACGTCCAGGCGTGTTAATATCATATTCAGAAGTCATCTTCTCTTACAAAACCAAACATGAGGTAGAGAGGACTCAAATAATTACAGGAAAAACAACAACGTTCTGGCAATCCTCCCCAGTGATCGACATACAGACAGCCAGCATACCTCCCACAGGCAACTAGCTCAGTTTCTCAATCTCCAAATATGGGACCAATATACGAATAGAGGAATATGGCACCGCGGCACAGCTGTCGGTATTTATAGGTCTTCTTCAATAGCAGAGCCAGAGGGTGAGAACACAACAGGAAAGAGTAGTGGCTTGGTAGAGATAATGTTGTACATTCCAATTAACCTTAAAAAAAAAAAAACATTTATTAAGTAAAAAAAAAAAGTTTTACAGAAGTATTTTGATTGCAACAAAGTACTCTAGAATCCTGTATCCAATTTCACTTGTCCGCAACGCTGTTCCATACCAATATCATAATAGCAAAAGCAAGCCTTTATAATATTAAAGATGGATATAAAGTAGGTGCACACAGTGGTCACTTTCAGCGGTCAGTTTCTTGGTAGTGTGTAGGGTGTGCTAAAATGTTATTGAGCTCCTACAAGTATCTTACTAACAACATTACAACATAGTCACACACATCGCACACACACATGTTCACGCACACACACGTCCAGGAATCGTCCAAACTTGCTTATAAGCAGCATCGATGAATCACATCACATTGCCCCTACAAGGGCAATTAAAAAGATGACTTGCTCATTTTAAAGATTCATTCCCTAGTTTCTTACACTTGTCAACTGCTGCATAGCTATTTTCACTGACCATCTGAGTTGCCATCCAATAGTGTTTAAGAAATAAAAATATAATGGACTGTCTGTAATAACTGGGAAAACAATTAAATATGGAAGAAACAACAGTTTACAGTATTGAGCATAAAATCTTTTTGATTACACATGTATATGTCAGTTGTTATCATCACATTTCCCATTTTGTGTGAAAAATGGTAATCGGTTTTCGTGTGTATGTGTACATCCAAGTGAAGTCTTTACTGTGCAGAGGCTGATGCCACCGGCACATCATAATTCAGCTCCACGAGAGGGCGCCTCTGGGGTAAAAAGTATCTTGCACATGTAGCACAGCTTCTCACAAAGACCTATACAGTCTAGCAACGTGCAAACAATGAGTTAGGATTCTGTGTGGAATCTAGTGTTTCGTACTGGTTGCGTCAATCCATCTGTGTGTGTTTTCATTCAAATAAACAATGATGTGACACAACGCTGCACTCATTTGGCTTTCTAGGCAGTAAGAGTCCAGCCCACTGAGCAGACACCAACACAGTCTGTATTCGGCGATCTCTTCAGAGCGTGTGCGCGTATGTGGTTGTGTTTGGTAGTGGTGGGAGGGAACGGGGTCTTATGGGTGGGTGGGTGTGTGATATGAGAGAGAGAGAGAGAGAGAGAGAGAGAGAGAGAGAGAGAGAGAGAGAGAGAGAGAGAGAGAGAGAGAGAGAGACAAGAACAAGTGGTTTTCTTTGTGCAATACGTTGGCAGTATGGACATCAGTGAAACAAAGCTTGTGTTGGGGTCAATTAATTCATTGTTATTGTAGGTTACATAGTGAATGTGTGCATAGATTATTGTATTATAATATAGTAGGCCTTTAATTATACTTTCAACACAAATGACATGAATGATCTTTTGTCCGTTTATACATTTGGTTTGGAAGTCTACAGAAAATAGTAATATATTAATGTCGCTTTAGCAAGCAGTGAACGTTGGTTTCCATGGTTTCTGGGAAGTCTCCTAGCTCGGCCTATCGTCTAATCTGTAGCTTTCAATAAAGACACTGCTGTACAAATGACCTTCACAAGAATGCAATGAACTGCACAAACATGACACCATTACTGTGTGGGAAGAATTGTCCATTATTTACTGAATTATATATCAGGAAAAATAAAAAGTTAAGCAAAATAAATACTGAAGGTAATTTACTCACTTCTGAAGATGTGAACATAAAATAAGCACAACCGCTTGTTTGTGTTTAACAGAAACAAGCAGACTTTAAATAAAGTCCATCGTCACAAAACGATGGACTTTACTTAAAGGTCCAGTGATAGTCTCCTCTCGATAAGCTCCTCTGACACTTATAGTACAACCACAGTGTGTGAAGTATTGATATTCAAAATCACTCATTTTAACGTGTGTGCACAATGAGGGTACTCAAAAAGTATCACAAAGTTGCCCTCACTTTAGAACTCTCAGCCCAAAACACATTTTTCTAAATCTCATAGTGTGTGAATTGCAGCTCAAACAGTGGCTGACCTGGCTCTTTCATAAGCCAGGAGAGGTGAGGCTTATCTTGCCTCAAGATGCCTACAGCAAGGCTGCGGACATTCAGTGGAGTTTGAAACCCGCAGTAACCTGCAGGCCCTAGACGAGTGGGGGTCTGCAGGCAGGCTCTCCACAGTGCTGATCGGTTCCTCCTGCATATTGATTTAACCAGGCGCTGTAATGATTCAGCGGGTAGGAGTTTGTTTGCCGAGAAGTGAAGCTGCTGATATTGTCTGTAATCATCATTCAGTTGGCAGACATTAAGTGCTGGTCCCCCGCTGTAGCCGTTAATTCCATGGTGGGAGAGGGAGGGAGAGAGAGAGGGCAAGGGAGACGGAGAGAGAGAGTGAGACGGGAGCGTGATTAAAGCAAACAAATGACAGTTTCACAAATCTGAGGCTCCCGTGGAACGCTTCAAACTTTATTCATTTGTACGTGAGCAGAATACAAAGGCCGGGTGAATGTGTGTGATGATTGTTGGGGGGAACGGCGGCATTACCGCAGTACGGAGCCTTGTAGTATTACATCCATGAGTATCAGAACTTCAGCTGCTTGACGAAACGCAGGCAGCGACTGGTGTGTTGACAGTTAGCTTAGCCGCCGGCGTATTCAAACATATGGCTGCCGTCAGCCCCCTGTGGAATACATAGACGCACAGTCGGAGGCGGTGGGCT
>JAOPUA010000152.1:14642138-14652818 GCA_027122455.1 Trisopterus luscus | reverse complement strand
CCCCCCCCCCCCCCCGCCCCCCCCCCCCCCCCCCCCCCCCCCCCCCCCGCCCCCCCCCCCCCCCCCCCCCCCCCCCCGCGCGCCCCCCGGACGGGCACCGGGGAGGGGAGGGGATAAGGGATTAAAGTTAGAAAACACTTTTTTTTCCCGGGATGCTGGGTAATAATGACTCAGACGTTTTTCACACTGCAGATTTTTTGAGGGTTTCTGATCAAACAGATGGCTGCAGACAAACATTCCTAGTTTACAAAGTTAAAATTGTTTCTGCGTGCTCTAGTCTCGTTAGTGATTTCCAAGTGCTGCTGACTAATGAGTTTTACTTTGTGTACCTGGCTAACAAAGTTTGCACGCAGAACGATAGGTGTCAGTAAAAGGCCAAAACATGCAGTGTCAATGTCAAATTTATTCCTGACATAAATAAATGATTAAAAATGTATAAATCCCCATGAGTCATTTTGAATAGACTCACATACCCCTCGATTTAACCGCATTTAAGGACAATTCTGGTATTTTGAACATTGAGCACCATTTCTGGTTTGTCTAGGATGAAATAGAGAACAGAAAGGCGGGCTTTTTACATTTGGCTGTAGTCTTTTCGCTCGGTTCTCTGTCTCAACAGTAGGCTTAGAACCGAGTGAAAAGACTATAACAAAACGTAAACAGCCCCCCTTTCCGTTTCCGGCCAAACGAGCAATGAGTCTTTCAACAGAAATCCTTCGGATTTACAAAATGCGATATATGTGCAATAAAACACGACAAAAACTGTATTTCGCTACGATACTGGATCTGGAACATCAACAAACACCACTAACCACTCGGTGAGTTGCACATTTCTGAGAACTCATGTTTAGGGTTGTTTTATGGACAGGTTTCTGCATGCAAATTTCAGTGTCAACCACTCCTCGAACAAACAAGAAAGGGCTCAGTGTTCACAGTCCCGGAATTGTCCTTTATGTCTGTCCTTTGAATAACTGGAATTGGCTAACTCAAAACATAAACAGGTTAGGCTTGCAATGATGGCAAAAACCGGATAGCCCTGAAACGGGCGTTTTCTAAAGTATTCCTATTGTGCATCTGCCAATTGCCGGATGACTGTACCCTGCAGCCTGTTTGACCTGCGTGTGTGTCATCGGGTCGGTTGGCTCGCTCACTCTCGCTCACCTGAATAAGTATTTTTCCCATAGAGACGAAGGGTGTGCTGAGCTCTGTGAGGAACAAGCAGCCGACAAAGAAGTCACCCTGTTCCTTCCTGAAGAACTGAAGAGAGAGAAAAAAACACAGAATCAGCAAACAAAACCAAGCGTTCAGATATATACAGAGACACTGAACAGAAGGTGTCCTAATGAGCCAATAAGGACATGTCTGCAATAGACACAAACACACGTTTCACTTGGTGAACCACCTTGATTGGACGCGGGACTGTTTAAAAACACACAACAATGACCTTAAACGAAGGAGGAAACAGCAAGCAGGGAGCATGGCCTTAGGCCTAGCGGAGCAATCAGACTAATTTAAAATATTGACCAGCCTCAGGACTCTGTGGTGGACAGATCCCATCGGGTGGTGTGGATTGGGAGGGGGGGGGGTGGAAGGGGACGGCTGAAGACAGACAATAGAAACAACAACAATCAAACAATCGACAAAACAAGGAGCTGTCTGGCCCCGCGAGTAGTTCGCTGGCGATGAATAAAGCATGAGGCCGGGCAGATAGGCCCCTGCCATCTGCCCGCAGAAGACCGTCTTAGACCACAGGAGAGCAACTTAACACCACAACTCAACTAACCGCCGGGCCCCTTCATCCCCTACTCTGGCGAGTGGGTGAAGGTCGATTAAACTGATGCTCGGGATTGTCAGAATGTGATACGTGAAACACCTTAAAGTGGACATTTCCGAAGAGCTCTGTTTTTTCGTTGGGTGGGCATCCACGCCAAAAGAAATACAGTAATGGCGGTACACACGCAAGTGAGTTGAAGAGTGAGACTGTGGCGGTATCTCTGCCCATACCCTCTCTGGGTGGTGGGAAACGCATCACTCACTGCGCACCGCTTGGGATTTGGATGCGTCGAGGGATTGTGCCCACCGATAACCAGTTTGTAACATTGAAAATGCTGCAGATCCAAGGGCTTTCATTAGTGGGCAAAAGGTCGATCACCATAATGTCACCTCATTCGACAAAATAAAGTGTCTATTGTAGTCTATTGTGGTTCTAGACTCTAGAGTAGGGCTTTTGCTATACATTTAATACAATGCCTTATGCCTTGTGCTGTGCCAGATTTTTTTCTGCAGTGCCGCCCGGTGGTGCCTGGAGGTCACACCAACGCGTCAAACCGTCAAAACACCCCACAGCTCCCTTGAAATGATCACAGGTCTCTACTGTGGGTTAGGGTTCCTTCCACCAGCAGGCGCGCCTGAACAATGACAGCCACACCCACGGTGTGCTCCGCGTTGCATTGGCTTCACGTGGGCTCAGGCACGATGCTGCTGGTGACAGACAGAACGAGGGAGAGAGGAGGGAGGAGGACAGGGACGCTGACGCTGCCGGCGACGCCGGCGACGACAGCGGCAGCTGCGCCTCAATAATGCAAGGTAAGGTGACGCTCTGTCGCCATTGACGGTCACGGCAAACAAGGGGGCTCGGGTGTCCACTGCACCTGGCTGGGCTGACCAACCACACCACAGCAACCGTACATTGAAACGGAGGGGGGGGTAGGGGCGGGGTGTGGGGGGGTGTGGTGCAGGGCCTGCAGGGCTGCGGTGAGAGAGTAGCTGTTCTGTGATGAACCGCGTGTCGCAGTCTGACATAGCGGGTTCATGTTGACACTGATAATATTGATCGAGGCTTCCCCATAACAGGTATAATCTGATTGGTTTTGACAGCTGGGTAGATTTTCTTTTACAATGAAAACTATCACCTTTAAAGGTGAAGGGTATTGCTAAAAAATGAATGTCATTTCGAAGAACATGGAATACAGAAGTTAAAACGGCTAATATTGACTCATAAATCACAATTATCGGCTGGAAGCTGATGGAAATAACATCATGTTCTTCATCTTTGGCTTGGACATTTAGTTTGCCTCCCATTGTCTCCTTTCAGATTAAATTAGACCTTTTAGCCCTGTCAGTTTTACAACTGGCTGACTAAGATAACTAAATGTTTCCACCCGTGATCTCCCTTTGCCTTTTCTTAATCAAGCACTTGTGACCAAGATTTTAAGGTTTTTTATGAAGATCAATTAGTGTGAAATCAACATGCAAACTTTAACGATGAAATTTGGTCAAAGCATTTTGCCCACGACTTCATAAATCCATGGTATTTAGCTCTAAAAAAACTGTGTGCGATTATCTGTGTGCGATTATCTCAAGGGAACAGTACTCGGTGTGCTAGTCAAATGGCAGCCTGTGAAACAAAGTGGCCACTCTGATAACAACCACCAAGCATGTCTTCATTTGAGATTAAAATTAAAACCATACTAACTGCCATTTGATTTGAGGTTGGAATAAAGTATATGGAAATATGTCTCTGACGCTGCTTTCTGATGGTTTTATATTCCTAAAAATTGGCCCAGTTAAAAAAGTACATAAAATAAATATACTAAAATAACTCTACCTCAGATAAAAGACATGTCGTTTTTTAGCTACACTTTGTTCCTTTACATGAGAGGCTTCGTCATAGGACAGTTAATGGGTAGTTTGACGGCCCGTATTTGCGGAACTATTTATAAAATCGGCCTTTGTTAGTAGCAGTCGTTGAAATGTACATGAAAAAAGGAGGATAACTCAAGGTCGATGGATGTCGAGATGACAGAATGGCGGCAGCAGCCTCTTAGATTAACCAGTGTATGATGCTCAAAGGTTTCTGCACATCGACAAAAGTATATGACTGAAAACATAGTATTGTGTCACCAAATCTAAAGCACATTCGATCTCCATTACAAACAAAAATGACATTATGCGGTCAAATACGATTATAACGATGATGGAAATGGCTGATCACATTGTCGTTAAACTCGACAAACGGCTGATGAAATTAACGTCAGGATCATGAAGTACTTTCGTTCGAAACTATAAAAGCTGTTTACTGCCATGGTTTCTGCAGACTCTAACAGAGCAGTGGAGGCCTGAAGTCAGCAGATATCGGCAGCTAACCAATATTATTAATACTGAAAATGTTCTATTTTCCCTATCTTGTATGGTGTTCATGAATTTGCCCAAGCCTTTCCTCAAACCACACAACGCTCATTCCTAAAGTCTAGTATAAAGAAATGTAGCCTCCCACTATGGTTTCTTTTCATCTCACCCAGCTGCACTGGGGCTGGTAACTATTAAACCCTGCTTCTTATCATGAAGCGTTTTTACTCCCAATCTATTCATGTGCTACTGTTCTGGCTCATAGTCTAAACTATTAGAACCTCATTTAGCATTTAGCATTGAGCCAGCAAATGTTAAGATTGAAACTTACAAAGTTCACGTTCCACCTTCCCCATGCCCCCCGATTCAGAGTTCAAAATGGACAAATCAAGGGTTACAGATCAAAACAATTGCTTGGCTGATTTTTACCAATCTTCTAGAAGTAACATTTGGACCCTTACCTGCATTCATCGACCAACCATGATTTATCAATCAATTCACACCGTCATCAGCCCCATGCATCAATCTACCCATGATATCGCCCTCCCTCTGCCCCCCCCCCCAGGTCTCACCAGAGTGACAGGCAGCAGAACAGTGAGCAGGGCGATGTGGTGGAGCACCAGCAGAAACTCCTTGCGCACAAACGAGTTCACTGTGCTCAGCGAATGCCTATTGTAGTCCTCGTGCCCTTTGACCTGGAAGCGGTAGTAGTGGCTGAGGTACATGGCGTAGAGGTCGTACGCCATGTAGGGCACGCCATACCAGATGACAAAGTAGGGGGCCAGCCAGTGTCTGCAGGAAAACAAATAAAATAGTGTCAACAAAATAATTTGAGTCACCTTCTGTCCACTGACGGTTTTTCTTATATTCCTTCACTTTGTTATTGTTCCCCTTGGAGAAGGGATTGTCCCGACACACTGCAATCGGGGCTAAGGTATAACACTTGAATCCATAAGCAGGCCTACGTTCGCCGATGCAAAGTGGCTTTTCCTCGCATAAAACATGTGAGCACTTAAACGTGCGGTTGCATGCAATTATCACAAAATTCCTGAACTTAATTTGTGGCGATTACTATGACGGTTAACTACGGGCTGGAACAAAGAAACAGCCACTGGAGAGGCCTGAGCCGTTGACCCTTGACCCCTGGCTGAGTCCCCTGTGCTGTAGCCGTGCCACCTTTGCACTGTTTAGCCTTGCGTTGAAAGCTACATGAGGAACTGGCTTGTTCAAGATTGGACCCAGTTCCAGGAATAAGAGTTAGCCTATCAATCAGTCACACAGATATATAGAGAGAAAGACACACACACACACGCACCAAATAGCTGTGCTAATGCTAATGCTCCTGTTAATTGTGTTTAGTAATATACATTTCTCCCCAAGGTTTATTTTGTTAACTTGTGTATGGACTGCACATTGGTCATGAAACGACAAGACAACGGACCACATTAGCCGCCTGAAGGCAAAGCTCTTGAGGCAAAGCTAACCGCTAACCACAGCCTTGCATTACGTGGGGCCGAGGTCAGGCCATTAGGAGTGACACATGAATCTGCGTCGAGCATTGAGTGCTAAGGATGCTCACGGTTCCTTATAAAGAAATACTCACAACCGTATAATTACGGTGAGTAAATACAAACATTTCGGGGAAAGACAATGCTGAACTCTCATGCGTGTGACCTGCTAGCAGTTCAGAGGAGAACAGAACGGAGCAGTGTTGTAAGCCCAGGCACTGGGGGAGGGGGGGAGGGAAGATTAGCAGTCCAATGGCCCCGGGGAGGGAGGCAGGAACTGTGCTGGCCAGTAGCTCAGTGGGGGGATTAATACAGTAGCATTAGCTTAGCATGGCAACGTTCTTCCACGCATCAGACATGCTATTGCTACGCTAACACTCAGTGAGTTAAACGGTTGAAATGTGGCTCTGTGAGCGACTTTATGGCTCCCGCGGGCCGGGGGTCTGGGATGTAACGCAGCGAGCGAGGCCCTTTGCGGCCGTGGAGCGCTAATGTTTGCGGACAAGAGTTAGCAGACAGATGGGTGGTTCGCTACTATCGCTGCTTGGAAAGGACAAAGAGGGCGTAGGGATTGTTGATCAGGGAGAGACGGAATTGACCGAACCATTAGGGGAAGCTGGAAGAGCATCCGTCAGATACATGCATTTGATATATTCAGAGTGCTCACATTATTATTATTTTTTTATAAAAACACACTTGCATTAATCATCTAGCCTTGGATAATAGTCTTGTTAGAGTGCCCGCTAAGTGCTTGACCCATAACCTTCAAATGGATCGGCGGGGTACCTAGCGATTGGGGCCTTAGGACCCCCGGACCAAACTGACTGTATAGGTGGAGAAAGACTAAAGGGCGTCTCTGTGTTGTGATTGGCTGGCACTCGACTCACCTGTCACTAATGACATTGCCCCGACACGATGCCACCACGATGCACCCCACCGTGGTGGCCATGACGGCATGGATAGAGGACACCAGCCTGGGGAAGGGAAAGAGAACAAGAGAGAGAGAGAGAGGGAGAAAGAGAGAGAGAGGTTATGATTGGAGTGTTCTTATATGGAAAACGTCACCATCTCTTATTACATTATAGGTTAAAAATTCTTACCAGTGTGGTGTCAACTAGAGCCCGAGCGATATATCGGTTAGCCGGTATCGGCGGTATTTGTGTACTAATATAAAGATTTTAGAAATGGTGTTGATTTATAAATGTTATTTACTCCTATACTATACAACTTTTGTTGGATGTATCTGGGATGACAAAATCCTCAGACTATTGGTTGTTAAAAAATGTTAAACCAAAAGAAAGAAGCTCAACCAGAGGGAACCCATGGGTATGCACTGTGAAGTGACAAAAAGTCTGATGACCCAGCTTTACTGCCAGACCATGGAGTCACCGTGAGTTATATCTCAAGGTTCACACCTGCATGTGCTCTTGCAGACACGCATGAAATTATTTGGCCTTGGACAACTTTGCTACCGAACGCTAATGGTTTAGTAAATTGGGTCTGCATTAATGGGTTTAGGTGCCAATCAGTAGCATGGGTAAAGCCGGTTGACACACATAGCCTTTCGGAGAAGTGATGTAATGGGCTGCCTGCCTACTGGTTGTCGTTTTTTTTCACGTCCTTTCTTCAAAAGGTCAGCTGTTGGAAGTGGATTAGCAAGGGGTCACTTGCAACACAGTCATGCTTCAGTTGAACCCATGATTATATGCAGTCTCTCACGAGACAACACGAACAATTGCATTTAATCACAGATCTCATTTGACCTGTAAATCATTTCAAACAGCACCCCACAGTAAGCCCCTTAACGCACTCAAGTAGCCCCCTGTTTGATGAAGAAATTCTTCTTTACTTTGTGACACTATCTTGACTAAGGAATTCTATTGTCCATCAGGTTTGAAGAACGAGTTCAGAGTCACAGTGCAGCGTTATTCAGTGATGCATGAACCTTTGTAAAGCTTCCTGGGAAGCCACGAAGAGATGTGACTTATTGTGGAGCCACTTGATTGCGATCACAATCACTTCAGAAGAGTCGAGTTAGACATGTGTGTTTGTGTTTATGTGTGCACGCAGCAGTTTCCTGCTCAGACTCGTGACCCACTGTCCCCTGTGGGCCCCCCCCCTCCACACTCTCTCTGTGGGACCGTGGTCATGACACCAGCCTTGGCATGGCAACGGAGATCATGTGACCGTGCCCCATGAAGAAAAAATAAAAACACCCCAACGAGAGTGGTGGATAAAGTCACACCATATTTCACTGTCTTCTTTGGCAATGTTTTGCATAGACAGATGTGTAGCATGCCAAGTGTGTAAGTAGGCCTTGCGAAATTCCCCCCCAGCCCCAGCTCCAGGCCCATGTTGCATACTCAAGTCACAGGACCAGGGACCTACACCCTCAAACAATTGATTTGTTGTTTGCCCACCAGCAGTTGCTTCAAAAGGAGACAAAGCCGTAAAAAGAAAGTGTTGTTAAGGTGTACTTGGGAAGAGCTGACGGGTAGGGGTGGGTGTGAGAATGTGTTTTGTGTTCCCATGTTGTTACACCAGTGTGTGAATGATCATCTCTGCTACCCCACCCCCACGACCCCTCACTTACTTTCTACTCCCTGCTGCCACTCGCGTGAGACTCTGTGTGCAAACACAAATCAAGCAAATGCAGACGTGTGCACTTGCACGCACACATAGTCAAACATATATGCCCATACATATACCTCTGAAATACATTTAAACACACAGACACAAAATGACCACCTTCCCTGACAGAGAATCGCTTCCCGTTTCTAGTTAATGCCCCTTGCAATACAGGGTCGCACATACAGTCCACTACAACGTTGTGGGCAGCTCCAAGCAGCCCTGGGAGAGCCAGAGCATAGACCCAAAAGGAAAAGCGCCAGCAGAAACGAGAGCGGGAGAGGAGAAGAAAAAAAGCTAACTGAGCAAAGCACATCTGAGGCAAAAAAAGTCTCACTTCCTTCCTATCTCTCCGACTCCCCTCACTCACTGTCTGCCCATCAAGTGGATAGTCTTGCCATTCACTATATAATTCCAACCAGCATATCTAATATAAACTACGTAGATATGCGTGCTTAATAAGAGGCTGTATGTGACTGACGTGCCGAGGACAGTGTGATGGCCTCAGCTCGTTATCAGAGTTGGAGAGCCAGCCAGCCGTGATCTCGATGACCGTTGAGTCGTGAAGCATCCATCAGCTACCGACACGGGGACCCAGTTCAGCGCATGTCCCTGCCCTTTTGTTTACCACACTTACAGTGGACGTCCAGTGCGGGGAGCGCATTGGGACAACACGAGTGGACATTTTGAGCTTTCAACTCACACTAAACAGTCGTCATCACTATTACTCGCTGCTGCCAAAAGATGAATGAACAAATAAAAAAAAACAACAACACTTGATTTGCTGCACCTGAGTGACACAATTCTGTCACAACCTATGATGGTCGAGGACGAGTTGGGTCATATGAGGCCTCTCTTGCCGTGCGATTCAAATGGGACAGTTTGGCTTCATTGTGCACTGAAACAAATATTTAATGACTGTCTTCTTCCTTTGTATTAGAAAGAAGACCTTTTGGGATCTTGATAGAGGGACTGTGCTATGAAAACTCCAAGTTGATTTAAAAGTGAATGAGAGACAAGTATACAAGGTATTCACAGGGCACAGATGACCAGCCCCCACTACTTGGGAGTAGAACATTCTAATCCCATGTCAAGTCACTGGTCTTTAAAACTAGGCCAGCACTGTGCTTTAAGACACTTAAGTAACTGTGTTACCATTGAACATTTGCTGCCAGTGTTACGTGGAACAGATATACTACCGGATCTCTAAACTAGGCCAGGGTCATGCTTTAGGTGTTCAAGGAAAGATATTGTAGCCAATGCTTGTAAGCCATTTCCATGAAATCCAGTCAGTCCCTGTACAACAGAGCATGTTTTGATTGGTTCACATGTTTGCCAATCCACAGCAATACCCTAGTCATATGACTTTGTGACTTAGGAAATATGAAGATTGTAATTTGTTAGAAAGCCGACAGAATATCTAACAAACCCCTTTATTACCTTTGTCATGTGCTGACAAGATCAAACTGTAAACAGAGTCGTCTTCAATTTTGGTAATGGCTTTGGTTTCATTTGGATGTGACATGCACATTATCCATAATGGAGTGCTGGGTTAGCATTGCTTGGCTATACAAGTGTTGTAACGTGGAACCTAAATGCATAGTAAGGGACCAGATCCACTTGAAGGTTAAGGTGCTTACCCTTGAAAGGGTTTTGTACGTTAAATCACAATGGACTGGTACACTTGGTACACAGACAGGAAAGAACGGGGTGTTTCATAAACATGCAGCAGCTGTCCTTTATCTCTAGTGTGAGACCAAATTGTATTGTCTTCATTCTTAACCTGTGGTAGAACCAACTAAGCTATGCCTTCTACCGTTAATACTATTAATAGGAAACCAAAAGACTCAGCTTGGTGTAGATAACACACCTATCATTCTCCCCAAACACACTGCATTGCAACAAGCAAGCATGGGTGAAGGCCAAACCAATGGTTCACTGGAACACTATGGAAGGGACATCTTCAATTACAGTTCTATATTTCCGAATTACAATCTGTACTGCTTATAAACACTACGGCAGTGGAGATGGCCTAGTAGTCCAATATCACATATGCTAAGCCATTCATTGTAAAAGCCTTTTGGAAATGATTTTTCGTTTTCCCACTAGGCTGCATTGAAGCGTACGAAATACATCGTTGACGCCATGCAGTTACAAGCAAACTACAGTGGTTAACATCGCTTGCATCTGAAAGTATTCGCCGTTTACGTGATGATTAATTGTCAGTCGACAGCATCGTTGTAATAGCTAAGTGACCAGCTTTACACAAAGCTAACTCAGCACTCTGCCGAGCTCATAGGCGGATTAGCAACAGTGACAGCGTTCAAATGCGCGGGGGGGGGGGGGGGGGCGCGCCCGCCCCCCCCCCCCCCCCCCCCCCCCCCCCCCCCCCCCCCCCCCCCCCCCCCCCCCCCCG
>JAOPUA010000152.1:14599063-14611831 GCA_027122455.1 Trisopterus luscus | reverse complement strand
ACCATTATTATATTGATATAGCATATAGACCTAATAATAATCATATATTACCATGAAATGTAGGAGTCATTTTCTTCTATAGTGGTTGGGTGTCTAACACCTTAACATTAAAAGTCTAACCAAAGTGGATCCGATGGCCATCACCCTCCAGTGGCCTACCACTAAGGCTACTGTGCCTATACCGTCATGGAAAAAAACATTCAGAAATCATAAAAAAACATAAGAAATCATAAAAAAATCAAAAATCATAAAAAAATCATAAAACAATCATAAATCGAGTTGGATCTAGCCTACACTGGATGGCCTTCACCCCTCACGTCAGATACCGCTCACATATAACCAATTTATAGAACTGACTTTAACAGGCTAGGCCAGGCTAGGCTCACTACGCTAGCTTGTTCACCACTAGTAGGAAGAAGTGTGGGGGGGGGGGGGGCAGGCTGGCGCCTGGCGGGGCCCTTACAGCAGTTCTCCTGGGCGATCCACTTGGTGGTGAGCGTGCCCATGGCGCGGCAGGCCTCGGCGTAGGCCGCCAGCGAGCCGCACACCTGGGCCTTGCGGTGGTTGTAGCAGCCGTCCAGGTAGCAGGACTCGAAGAAGGGCCGGGGGTCCAGCAGGCCGTGGCAGGGCTGGAAGAAGCCCTTCATCTGGTTGAGCTTCTGGCAGCCGTCCTCGCCCTGGAGACTGAGCACGGCGGTGTTGTCGCAGGACTGAGCCAGAGCCACGTACTGGGTCTCGTCACAGCTGTGGACACATAGGAGGGTTTTTTATTGGTGATTAGGTTTACTGAATGTAATCCATACATTAAAAAAAAGTGCAGTTTAAAATTGGATTTTCATGCTCCGCCTTGCTGAAGAATAAATGAAAAGAAAAAACAAACTTGTCCCAAAGGGAATGAACATTGAGAAAGTGGAAAACCAAAGTGACCATGGACCTTAGATCGATTAGAAACAAACAATAAAAGGAATCCCTGTGGGCTCTGGACCTTGGTCTGATCTAATCGTTCCCACACTATAATAACATCGATTCACTGTATCAGAGGCCATCATTTGCCTGAGCTGCACAGAATACCAAGCTGGCAAGGTCTGCCTGCTTGTTTAATCTTGGAATGGCTGTTTAGCCTTGAGAGGGTGATAAAGTCACTAATGTGTTGCATGCAGAAACCCTTTTGATCTTTTCCACTCAGTGTGCTCTTGGGAGGAGATGCTCACCTGTTCTGCATGCCGTTGGTCTTCCAGCTCTGGGCCAGCTCCAGGGCGCTGATCGCGGGCTTGCCCCTGGAGGTGATGTAGTCGTCGCTGGGGTCGCCGTTGAAGTTCCCGCACAGGCCACACACCTTGTTCTGCAGCCGCTGGCCCATGGTGATGCTGAGGGTGTTGAAGCGGTTGTAGCGTATCTGGATGTCCTGGGGCGTGTCTATGACCAGGAAGCCCTCGGACGTGGACAGGCGGGTCATCAGCCCTGTGACGAAGGGCACCGACACCGGTGTGCCGTTCACCTGGCGGACAACAGCAACATATGCAATTTTATGGATTGCATTCACACAAACATGCATACATACAATCATACATACATACAGACATACATACATGCCTACCTATCTACCTACCGGACCTACATCCATCCTTCCATCCAGCCATCCATCCATCCATCCATCCATCCATAATGAAAAGCATCAGACAAACAAGACATCAGTCAGGGTTAGGTTTAGTCTCCTACTGGAAGGGGCTGATCAAGGAAGCGTATACAGGCCCCCCTCCAGAAGACCTACACCTCTCCAGCGCAGGGTCCCCCCCCCCCCCCTGAGGCCCTCACCTTGACCAGGCTGCCGGAGATGAGTATGTTCTCCTCGTTGATGTACAGGTAGACGTGGGAGATGGTGGTGAGGTTGGGCGTGCTCCACTTGTCGAAGTTGGCGATGAGCTGGAAGGAGAGGTCGGGCAGCTTGCGGCAGTTGGTGGACAGGACGAAGGAGCAGGAGGCGGGCAGACGCAGCGAGGCGCCGTCGAAGGTGCGGAAGACGCCGCCGCCGGACGCCACGCAGTGCTGGGAGCGGCGGGCGAAGCAGCCGCGCACGCCGTAGCGCAGGGTGCACTCCTCCTCCGCCTTGCAGCGCCGCGGGTCACACTGGATGAGGTTACGGCCGATGCACTGGCAGCGCTTGGTGCAGTCGCTGTTCCAGAACAGCTGTTTGGGCTGGGGGGGGGCGGGGGGGATGGGAACCAGGGAGACGGGCCGGTTGGATTTATTTTTTTAATGAGGATAAAAATACTCCATAATCTCTTCTCGGGAGTTTGGAGATTGCTAAACACTACTGTCGATTTGCTAATTATGTTTATTTTACACTACAGCACAACAATAATGGTGAAATATATCAATCTTGTTGAAAATAGTGAATAGTAACATTTAGTTAGAACATAGTTAAACCTGCACTAGGTAAGAATTCCCATCAGCAGCCTCTAGTGGCTTGAGTCAAAGCTACAGTTTTAGCAATGTTATTTTCAGATTTTCCCACTGGGGATGTAGTGTGCGGGCAGGTGGTGGTTGGGGGTAAAGGTGGACCAGCATAAAACAATTAATATAATCCATACTTGGCGAAGATATATCGATATATTGTCATGAGATAATTAGCTGAGGTAGAAAGTGACAAAAACAAAAACAACATAACAAGAGCCAACACTATGAAGGAAGTTATACTAGCTACATTTGAAAGTGTTTTGGAGCTGACGTAAAACCTGCATAAACCACCCCCACACCAACATCACTCTAATGTTTACCCTCCTGGGTGAGTCACAGTCATGTATTGAGTTGCTTGATACCGCTGGGTTGTTCAGCCGAGGCCAGGGTAAACTAACCTCGTAGTACTTGCCGTCCGTGTAGCAGCCACAGTTCTGGGGCAGCAGGCAGCTCTTGCCGTTGAGGACGTAGCCCTGGTCGCACAGGCAGCCCTCCACGCAGTCCTGGTTGCAGTCCCTCTGGCCACGGGCCGGGGCACACTGGGGCGGACACACCGACATGCAGCTGGAGTAGTGGCTGTTGGCCGGGCAGCGCAGCACTGGGAGGAGCGGGCGACAGTTTGCATAACTGAAAAAAAACTTGCAGAGATTGATTTGTTTGGTACGGCGGCTAGATCATTGAACTCGTTTCCCCAAAGCTTTTGATCCTTTTCGTCCTTTTCGATATTTTTCTTGGATTTATCAAATTATAAATTTGAAGTACAAAACAACGAGAACTTTCAACAAGGCAGCCAATATGAACCGCCCACTATCTTTATCAATTTCATATTGATGTCATCACGAACCAAAGCAAGATACAATTATTGCAGTAAAACCGTTCAAATCTAGATCGCAAAACCCAACGAGCGTGCCGGGCCTCACCGCAGGGGGTGTTGGACCTCCATCCCCCGATGGGCACCCCTTGCGTCTGGCAGGTGCTGGCGTAGATCTGCAGCCAGTTGCATATGGTCTCGGCCGCGCCCTGGTCCAGACACGTGTCCTGCAGGCAGCTCTGGTAGAAGAACGCCGGCGGCACCTTGCTGTGGCAGCTGGCGAACACACCGGCGCGGTCCACGATCAGGCCGCAGAGCCTCACCGCCTCGGGCTCCACGAACACGTACAGCCCGTCCCCGATGTGGAAGCGCATGCCCATGTTGCGCTCGCCGCCCTCGCCCTCCGCCTCCGGGTCGGCCGTGGCGCCGTCGTAGCCCTCAGACACGGCGGGGGCGTCGTCGCTGCCGTGGCTCTTCTCCCCAAGGCCGCAGCGGGGGCAGGAGTCCCCGCAGCCCACCTGGCAGAAGGTGTCCCTCTCAGCCCACGCCATGCCCCAGTCGGCGGTGCTGGAGAGGACGGGCGGGGACGGGGGCAGGCCCTGGCAGATGCCGCAGGTGGTGTTGTAGATGGCGTGGGGCAGGCTGAGCAGGAGGAGGGTGTTCCAGTCGAAGACCACCTTCAGGCCGAAGTCCGACTCCAGGATCAGCAGCATGCCCAAGGTGACCACGGTGATTTTCCCCGCGCCCAACTTCAGGGGAAGATAGAGGCGCTCCTTGTTCACCTGGCCGCAGGGAGAGTATGGATCATTTATGGCTCTGTGTGGTGCTATTCTTTTCGTTCAGCAAGTCATTGTTGATTGTGGGTATCTTTTTTGCTTTTTTTTGCTTGTGTGTCGTTCCAATGGACACAAGAGAGGGATTGGTATAGAGAGATTATTATGAACATACTTTGTTTTGTCCTGATTTGCCATAATGAATTTTAATAACTTTTTGATGAAAAAGTAACAATAATTACTGTTTCAGTTTTTCTTGAACTAGGTTAGACATTCCAATAAAACTTGTTAAATTTAATTTGAAGAGAAAGAAAGAATTACAAATATTTTGCCCACAGGTGTGTGTCAGCCTGCCTTGTAGGTTTGTATGTGTGTGTGTATGTGTGGAGGAGGGTTCGGTTTGGGTGTGAAGCACCTGTTGGTGTGCAGTGGGACGTGTGTGTGAGTATTTGTGTGTGTGCCGGCGTGGTGTGTATGTTGGATTATGTACGAATTCTGGCTCTCTTCAGATCTTTTCAGTCAGTTTGTGAACCCATTCCAAATGTCGCTCAGGGGTCGGCGTTTCTCTCTGAGCCAAATCCAGCACGTTAAAAGATTGAAATAAGATCCGCCTTGAGCCAATCAAAGAAGAATTCACCCTCTGCCTGGTTATTCTATCGGCTTGATTAGAAATAACTCACCCTCACCAATACAAAGGCCATGACCTTCACAAGTCCTGCAGTAATTATCTTTTGATTCACATTAAATATGGGTCTCGATGGATCTCGATGGTAAGTGCCTATATGGCTAACCCATACACTCAGGACTGAGAAGAGAGGGGGGAAAAAGACACAACCATGAAGTCTCACTTACCGTGACCGTGTTTTTGTAGCTTCGTGACACTTCGATCTCGTAGCCGTAGACTTCCAGCACAAACCCCCTGACCCATATGGCCTGGCCCGTGTCGCGCTCCTCGTTGCGGGCGGCCATTTTGAAGGGCGGGAAGGTGTTTGAGGTTCCCCCGGCGATCAGCTGGCCCGGCTCCTCGTCCCCCTTGCAGTTGGTCGTGGCCAGCTGTAGGGTGCAGGAGCTCTGCAGCTCAAACGGCACGCCGCCAAACGGCAGGAAGTGTCCGTAGCCCGCGGCGGCGCACAGGGCCTCGGTGCGCGGCGTGCAGAAGTAAAGGCCGCCGTTCTCCTCGCAGTACTCCTCGGCGTGACAGGGCCCCGTCTGGCAGTACACGCTGTTGTCGGAGCCGTTGCAGTAGCAGCGCTCCAGGCACTCCCGGTCCCTCCAGAAGGTCTGGTTGGTGGCCAGCTTGCGCCCGTGGCTCTTGCAGCCGCAGTCGCTGCGGGCCACGCAGAGGCCGTCGCGCAGCGCGTAGCCCTCCTCGCACTGGCAGCCCTCCTGGCACGGCAGCGGGCACGGCCGCCTGGGCTCGTCCAGGTTGTCACAGGTCAAAGGGCAGGCGTTGGTGCACTCGTCAAAGTGGCCGTGGTCCGGGCAAGGCAGCGCTGCTCCCCCCCGGTCATAGGAAAAAAAAGAAGAAGAAAAGTACGAAAAAAGAAACAACTGTTAATCCTGTGACCGCCGTTTATGGTCCCTGAAGCCCTTCACCCGCTGTCTCAACGCCCCCCCCCCCCCGCGCGCGTCTACTTACGGCAGTTGGTGGCACTTCGCCAGGACGCCAGGCCCACCTGGGCGTCCTGACAGGCCGAGGCGTAGGCCTGCAGCGAGGAACACAGGGCCGAGCGGTTGCCCTCCTTCACGCACATGTTGTACAGGCAGTTCCGGAAGAACGGCGAGGGGTTGATGGCGTCGTGGCACGCCAGGAAGGAGCTGTTCCCCGGGTCGTTGATGCTGCCGCACATGTAGGGGCTCTGGTAGACGCGGAGGTCCGTGCACATGCGGTAGAGGTCGTCGCAGTCGCCGTTGCAGGTGAGGTCGTCGGCGATGGCGCGCCAGCCCTCTGTGAACTGCTCGCCGGACTCGGCCAGGCGGCCGTTGGGCAGGCGGAGGTCGTCGGACGCGTTGCGGTTGAAGACCCCGCAGAGGCCGCAGGTGGCGTTGTAGAAGACGGTGGAGAGGGAGATGTTGAGGGAGCCCTGCCGGTTGTAGTGCACCCGGATCACGCCGTTGCACTCGACCACCGTGACGTTACCCGGGGCTTTGTAGATCAACATGGTCTCCAGTGGATGCACGTACGGGAGGGGCACCACTTCAGCATTCACCTGGGATAAAAGAGGGTGAAGAAAACAAGATTAAATAGGATTATATATAATTATCTTTCCTCCCGAATGGCTGGGGTTCAGCCGACAAGTTACGGCAGGTTATCCTGGTGAAAGAGCGAAGAACAAACCTTCACTATGTCAAAATCGTTCCCTCCTATCTGGGCTTCCAGGTTGGCCACCCTGACGACCACAGGCCTCATCCAAGTCGGGCCTTTGTTCACCAACTTCCTGCCGATCTTCACCTCCACGCTGGAAACATTGCGGGGTGCCGGGCCGCACAGCTTCAGCAGGTAGTAGGAGCTGTCGTCCGGGAAGGACATGGAGACCCCGTCGAACGACGACGTCACCGTGTTCTGGGCGACCGAGCACGTCCCCTCCCTCAGAGGGTAGCAGCCCAGCCGGCCCACCTCCGCCGTGCACACCTCCCCTTCGTGGCACGAGTCGTTGAAGCAGGACACCTCCCCCGCGGGGCCGCAGACACAGCGCAGCTTACACTCGCTGGCCTTGCTGCTCGTGCCGGCCCAGAAGGTGTTGTTGCGGGGATAGTAGAGACCCTCGTGCTCACAGCCGCAGTCGTCGAGATTCACACAGTGGCTGCCGCTCAGGACGTAGCCTGGGTCGCACTGGCAGCCCTCGGTGCACGGGTGGGCACAGTACAGGGCGGAGGTGAGGTCCGAGCAGGACGACGGACAGGCGCTGGTGCACACCTGGTAGTGGCTATCCTCCGGACACGACAAGGCTAACAGTGAATGCAACGGAAGATAAATGTTGGATCCAAAAAAGGTTAAAAGGTTCTGCAGGTTAAAAAGCCTGGCCATTTTTCGCTTATTCAATCTTTCGAAAGTAACAACAAATGCATAGCAAAAGGAAGCAAACATATTTTGGAGTTACCTCTACCTACAAAATGACCTTTTGTTAGAGGTTGCTCTAGCAAAGGTATTCATGTTAATGTGTCCGATTCAGTACTCACCACAGAAGTTCCGGGACCTCCAGGGCCGTATAGTGACTCCCAGGGCCTGACAGGCCATAGAGTAGGCCTGGATGGCATGGCACAGAGTGGTGATGTTATCTCTGTTGCTACACAGATCATACACACAGCTGTAGACAAACGCAGTGGGATCCACAACAGCTCTGCAATCCCTAAAGGGGCCGTCTGTTTTGTTGATCAGCCCACAGTAGTCTGAACGAAAGTAAAAGGCCTCTATGGCCGGGTCACACATGCTGCAGTTCTGGGTACATCCGTCGTGACACCTCCAGTCTGTATCATCTGCCCGCCAGCTACCCCCTAGCTCCACCACACTTTCAGCCAGAGACCCATCGGGCAACACTGGGTCATCGGCAGGGTCATCGTTATAGTTACCGCACAGGCCACAAGTGTTGTTGAAGTAGGAGCTAGGCAATGAGATGGAGGCATAGTGTTGGCCATCGTAGGTAACCAAAAGGCCAAAGTCTGTTTCCAAGGCTATTGCAACTCCAGATTGGTAAACCCTTATGGCACCGAGTTGAAGCTGAACAGGTAAAGTCTTCATTAGACCATCCACCTGCAAAAATGGATCAACGTTAGCCTATGATAGTTTAATGACATTTCTTACTCTCCAATGTTACCTTTACACACACCGACTACCCTCACCTGAGCGGTTCCCAAGCTTCCCTTGGGCAGGGTGACTCGATGCCCGTACACCTCCACTGTCACATCTCTGAGCCAAGAGACAGAGGCCATGCCACGGTTTTCATTTTTTGCCTCCACGCTGAAGTAAGGCAGTCCTACCATCTCCCAGCACGGCCGCGCCAGCAGGTAGGAACAGGTTCCCTGGAAGTGATAGAGGAAGCCGTCGAAGGTGTGATAGTGGGGGTCGCCAAAGACCACGCAGGTGCTGGTGCGGACGGGCTGGCAGTAGAAGGCGCCCTCCTGCTGCTCACAGGTCTCCAGCTGGCCGCAGGGCGCCTCCTGACACTGAACTTCGTTGTCCATGTCCAGGCAGCGACAGCGCAGGGAGCACTGGTCGGACAGCCAGAAGATCTCCCCCCGCCTGTAGAAGCGCCCTGAGGAGGATTGAAGAGGAAGTAGACGATGGGATGATGGGGAAGAGACGGGACAGGAGCAGCAAGTGTTAGTGCTACAGTAGTAGTCATTTGGCCAACTCGACCATTTCATGGTCGAGTTGCATCTTGCACCTATTTTGTGTTTTTACTCAAATTCTAGTAATAAGAGTTATACGGTAACCTCTTCCAGAATCCAGAGAAAGTAGAAGCATCAGGATGAACATCAATGCTAAATATGAAGCCATTGCTGACCTACCAAACCATTTTCTTCAATGCCATGAAAAACAAATCAAAGTCCGTCTTCCTTCTTTTCTATAAACTTGCCATTGTAGCTGCAGCCGTTTGCAGGATCTATCAATTCAGTGTCCACCCGGAAGACCCAACGCCCTGGCACATTTACGTTGGTTGTCTGCTCAATGTTCACAACGTCGTTGGACCGGGAACCTGGCAGGTTGAAGAAATGGCCAATGTCTCCTCCATTGAAACCTGACTGAATAGGGCAGAGGTGTGAGGGATTGGAGAGGAAAAGTCATATCATCTGTTCATCCATATAGTGAGGCTTCTCCATATTCTGTGGTCCCTTTGGGGGCATCATGACCAGAATACCTGTGCTGTTGTCCCACCCAATCCGGTCAGAGGATCTCCTCCGCTGGCGGTTCCTGTGCTCCACAAGACCTCTCCATAGTTGAATATAGAGAAGGATGTTGCGCCATCAGAGACAAGCACACACTGGAATGTATTTACCTTGATCAAGAGAATAAATCAATTGAAGAGGAGAGGAAGTTTAGGAGGATTCAAATATTAAAATAAACTGTATTTTCTGAAACAACTTTTTTAAACGTATACAATTGGATCAATCAATTGGGAAAAAACTTCATGATGTACATTTACGCAATTCAATATCGATTTACCGGAGTTGTCTGGCTGCCTCCATAGAAGGTGACCTGGTGCCAAGTTGCGATGAAAGCCCAGGCAGCAGTAAAGCCCGATATGTTTTTAAAGTACTTGCGTATGTCTTGTGTAGCCCGCTCTAGTATTTCGGGCTCGATGGTCTCACGGTAATACACGTCCCCTCTAATGCCATTGTGCACGTCCGCCCACAGTGGAGCAATGAATGATCTGCTGTCACTCAGGGGAAAGGCTTCTGGGGTGAACTGGCTGACTTGCACATTGAAGGAGATCACGCCATTATTGTTGACCTGCACGCAACAGAATAGGATCACCAATACACACTGTGTAATATGTGATGAGTTCCTTGATGCAGACCCGATGGATTAGAGGTGGGCTTACGTAAATGGAGCGGTAGGGGGCATTGAAGAAAACGAACGGGAGGAGCAAGACGACTTCTGCAGAACTCCCATCATCCATCTTGGGGGTTTCTTGATCTCGGCCCGGTCCGTAGGGGTACATGATGTCCTGATTACCAGCTGAGGTGGAGGTAAGAGTGGAACGTGGAGATACATTGAGCAATGCATTGACTACTTCTCAATGAAGAATTTTTCTGGACAGGGCAGGAATAGCGGAACATACCTCTAGTCTGTGCAAAAATGCTGAGGAGGTGCAGCACGATCACTGGACTTACTGGGCTGACCATCCTGAGGGTTTTACAGAGGAGATGGAGGAGGAAGGGGAGGAGAAGGTCAGGTCTGATAGGGTATCCCACAAATGAACAGGACTGGTACAATGTTTGGTAATGTATGGGCAAAGGAGTCAGCAAACAACTTTCACCATCACCAATCTGGGCTTGTCCACTGTCGGGGCAGAACCAGATAGTAGAAAAGAGCCAACCAAACTCTTTTTTTCCCTTTTTTTTTCGGCATGTTCTAACTTCTTTAAGACTGGCTCCCAGGTCTCCCCGGGGGAGCTCTGAAAAGGCCCCATTATGCCTGCCAGAACAATATGTTAGGATCACGTTCGCCTCAGGATCCCATGCTAACGGACAAACGGCGTACTCGGGGGCCTCGCTGTGTGTGTGTGTGTGTGTGTGCGCTGTGGGCTCCCTGTGGCTCGCCCCGACCCCGGCCCACTCCACTCACAGCGTCTCGCAGTCTGAGGCTGGGAGTTACTCAGGACCTCATTACCACTTCTGCTTGGGAGCAGTCCATGCCTTGTTAGCTAAAGGAAGAGGGGCGTAAACACGGGGCTGCTAATGGCTTTAAGTGACCAGGTCTGGGTTGCCAAGGTCGCGGCGCTGGGCCCATGGGGCTGTTCCGTACCTGGCTTGGCAGCCTTTCAATTGCGAAACTAGCATGTACTGCCAGGGCGGCAGATATCAGAGTTCACCATATAGCACTAAGCACCGCTCTCACTTGACCCGGTACAATTTGACATTTGGTTACGGGTCGTAGGGTTTTTTTTTAGGGTTTAACGTGTCGATAGAATCGCTTTACTCGCGGAGTACAGGATTCAGCACTCCACTGAAAATGGAGGGTTAACCGGTACTAAAATTAATTAAAAAATAATAAAAATGATAAAAAAAAAAAAAAAATTTAACTTAAGTTCAGAATTATTTTTTGTTATCAGATAGTTTTAATTATTGGGTTGAATGATAGCAGGGACTTCAGACTTCAATCATCCACTTAATTCAGTGTCATGCGTTTCAGAGACTAGGCATAATCATGGCTATGTAAGGACAACTAAGCTCAGACTTAAATTTGCATTATGAAATTGAAATTAAAAAAATGATATAATATGCCATACATTGAAAAATGAATACAAACCCCTAAAAAATTGTTTTGCTCCAATGTCATAATAATATAACGAAGGAGTGAGTAACAGCTTTTAATAACTAATTTAATATGATCATAATTCAGGTTACATGTTCACCGAATGGATTCATTCTGTGTATTCACTTCAGCAAAGCATTCAAGCAGCTCTTTGATGCTATTGAAACGTATAGACATTCCACTGGATGTGCAGGTTCCTTCCTCTGGGTTGAACTGCAGGTGGGCCAGTGTTAGTGGCCCCTGGTGAGAGAGGATTCATTGTAGTTTCACCAGCCTGTCGTCACACTTCATCATCAGTCGATGGGACAATTATGACGATTGTCATTGGTGAGCTGTGAGCTTCAGCGTTCACCATCTCATCTGATAGGCATTTACACTATGCCCTCTTTGAACCAGGCCAGTTAAGATAAGGCTTGTGGAAAACCTGTGTCTCCTTTTGTCTGTTGAAGGGATCGTGCAGACATTTGACGCCTGTGAAGTGTCACCCACACATCATCAGGTGTCAAGTCACAGTTCCCAGGTCATTCAGAAACTGCAAAATGTTGTGATATTCCTAACATTAGGGTTATGTTATCATTTTTCTTGCCAGGACGCTTGTGGGCATAACTTCTAATTCTGTTTAAATCACGTAGAAAAAAATAAGAATGATATTACATTTAGTAATTTTTAGTATTTGGTATTTTGTTTTTCAATTAAGTTTATCGAAATCTAGAATAAAACAAATTCCTTTTTCAATAGTTTTGAAAAAGTCAATTGCCCTGTTTAATTATATCTGCTGGTAGAGAGCATTAATGGCATACACCCTGCTACACCACACTGTATTAAATATCTTCACACTTCCACTGCCTTCCCGCCTGAGAAACAGCATTGCAGTAGTAGCATTACAGGTGCCACCGGCAGGTATCCTGTTAATTCTAAACCTAAGTAGCGAAAACCACAGGACCAATCAAGGATCAGTGGCGGTCTGTGGTGTCCAAAGAGGCTGAGACTCACCTGGCTTCAGAAGACTGACATCTAGCACCTCAGCTCTCTCAGCCGGCTGCCTGCACAGAGCAAAGGACCATCCACGGATGGCTGGCGGCGGTGGATGCGAGCTGGCAGCGGCGGGGTTGGAGACGGGGAGAGGGGGTGACTGGAGGACGGGAACGCCGTCTATGTGCTGGTGGCCGTCGTCTGAATTTCTGGGGAGAAAATGCGGGTAAATATTTCATCAGGAGAAGGAGGGCACTGAGCGGCAGAGTAGCAAAGACCAGAGCAATGAGGAAAGCCCACTCTATGGTGAGGTCAGACAGAGAGAGTCTGGGCTTGACCCCTGACCTTTTCATAATGTCATTGGGACCCCCTATACTAGCGAAAAAGCAGTCTAGTCAAATGCTTGAAGGTATTGTAGGAAGATAATAATCCTTTTATAATATATCTAGGTTGACGGGAAAATTGGGACTTTGACTATAACGGTTTATCGCCGGTACCTGCCGCTACATGTCTGATGTCAAAGCACAGTAAACACACGCACACAGTAAACACACACAATTAACTTGTTACGTGAGCAACAAGTGTCTGAGGTCGAGGAACAACAAAAAGTCAGAACACAATTTCAGACTTTTCTCAAAGCTTTCGTCATCCGGGGGGGGGGGGGGGGGGGCGGGGGGGGGGCCCAGAAAGAAAGGCGGCCAAATGTAAAACAAAATGATGGTGAAACACCACAAAAAAAACGAACCATAAAAAAAGAAGCCACAGACAATTATGGT
>JAOPUA010000152.1:14354151-14364220 GCA_027122455.1 Trisopterus luscus | reverse complement strand
GTGTGTGTGTGTGTGTGTGTGTGTGTGTGTGTGTGTGTGTGTGTGTGTGTGTGTGTGTGTGTGTGTGTGTGTCATCTGGACACCGGTCTCTGGGAGCCATCAAAAACTGACCCTGTGGGCAGGCTGTGGATCTGAGTTTGTGTCAGATGAGGATTTTGCCGTGTACATGACAGAGATCTGACCGGGGCAGGATCAACTCAGGTGTTTTCTACTGCGGTGAGTCAAGAGTGTCGCATGCCGACTGCTGTTTTTAACCCCTCGCTCTCTTGGCCTTCAAACCATAAAATACATGTACGCAAGTAATATTCTGAACTCCGCCATGCCAGTGCGAGGAGAAATGGATAACCCACTGAAATTTAATTATTTGTAGTACCTCAAGAGCTAACAGACAATACAAATAAATTAACTGAACAATCTTTTCTGTCAAACATGACATGAGTGAAGCACACTCATTGGCCAGCGCAACGCACCATTGACTTCATGCAACCGATCAACAGGCACTCCACACGGCACTTCAACATTGTCATTGCGAAATTCCATTCAATCTATTCGGTGTTCCCATTTGCGCAGATATGAAGGAAAACATAATCATATGGCTTATGTGAACACAAGTGAGCAAAAGAAAAGCGCATTTATTAGCTCAACAGAAAGCAAAGGGCAACAAGGTCAGCCTCTCATTCCTAGTTGATTGATTATTGGAGAAGACAACAACAACAAGAACAACAAGAAAAAACAACAGGCTTACCTATGTTGCTCCACCGCCTCGTTGTCAGGGAGCTCTGCGCCGCACACGTTGCAGCGTTCGTGCTGGTTCCGGGGGTCCGGCTTCATGCCCACCGCCAGCTCTCCCAGCTTGCTGAAGAACTCCCTCTGGATGAAGCTCTGGGGCAGCAGGCCCCCGTAGGCGCTGAAGTCCATGGACATGGCCAGCGCCGGGGACATGGGCAGGCCGGAGGCCATGGACACCGGCAGCGACATCATGCCGTCCGTCTTGTGGTTGGGCGGCATGGAGTAGAGCGAGGCCAGGTGCTTCTCTGTCATCCCAGCCATGGCCTCCAGGCCCATCTGGCTGAGCTCGCCCTGGGGGTCGCCCATGCCCTCGTCGCGCACATAGTGCAGCTCCCGGGCGCTGGTGATCACGCTGCTCCGGGTGGGCGTCCCGGGCCCGTCGCGGCTCCGCTCCTCGGCGGCGGCACCGCGCTCGCCATTGCTGGAGGCGCTCGACTCCATGTTCTGGGGGCTCTCGCGCCCGTTGCCGCCCACGTCCACCTGCATCATCTCCGTCTTGATGTCGGCCATTAGCTGGTGGGAGTTGCCGTGGGCGAGGTGCTCGCCGCCGAAGCCCTGCTGGAGGAGAGACTGGCCGATGCTCATCAGGCTGTCCACGGCGGCCCGGGTGGGGCTCAGGGTGGACAGGCCGAAGGAGGTGGACACCGAGGGGCTCTGGTCCACCATGCCGGCGGCGGCGGCGGCGGCCTGCTGGCCGGTGGACAGGTAGGGGTTCTCGTTGGAATGCTTCTTGGAGTTCTTGGCGCCGTTGCGGCCCTTGCGCTCCTCTTCGTCCTCCGCGCCGCCGCCGTCGTGCGCGCCGGCCTCCGCGTCGTTCTCGTCCGACGACTGGATGGTCTCCAGGATCTTCAGGCACTGCTCCTCCAGGTACTCGATCTCCAGGATCTCGGCGGCGTAGAGCAGGTCGTCCAGGTCCTCCACCTTGGCCTGCAGCGTGGCGGTGTACGCGTACTCCAGGATTTGCTGGAACGTCTTTGGTGAGAGGAAGTCCAAAGTGTAATGCTGGCTGCTGCGGTGGAAAAGGATCTCAAACATTTTGCTGGTGCACGCCAGCACGGTCCGGTGAGCGTGGAACTCCTGGGTGTCCACCATGATGACCACATCGCAGAGGGTGCCCGCCAGACGCATCTGATTGGCCTTCTGCAACAGGCTGGTGGGGTGGTTGGGGTTCTGGAGCTGGATCAGACCCATTTTAGTTACGTCCATTATGGTGCTGTTGCAGTCCACGAGCCCGACTCATGGGGCTCGCCTTTTCCCTTCAGCTTTGTATTCGGTTATCTTTGTAAAAAAGGAAACGATGAAGTCTATCCTAGCAGAACAGAGGGAGAAAAGAGTCAGTAAATAGCGATCCGGATAACAAGTGCAGATTTCCCATTGAAATGATCCTCCTTTTTAAATTATTATTTTCTATAAATGTGGAAAAATATGATATTGTATGATTTAATATATTATAAACGATTAAAAAATGGCAATCAAATATACATTTGCTGATAAATGAAAAAGGTTCACCTGACAAAAAAAAGAAAGTCAGCTGAACAAATGTATAGCGTGGGGGAAGAAGAGGTGGAGCGTTGTTGGATGAAATGGCATCTTACTCAGTATTCCTATCACAGAAGACCCCAGAGCCGGGGAGGGGCCGAGCCCTGGCAGCCAAAGATGCTTCAATGGGAAGATGAAGCAGGCACGTTGTAGCCTCGACAACGTTTACCCAATATATTCACCGACGCCGAACCGAAGTGACTCGTTCACTTACTTTCGGCTATAGATTGTGTAGCGTGTGGCTGCACACTGGCTCGCTCAAACCCGTGGCTTTATTGTTTTTGCAAATGGTACGGCCAGTGAAAATGTCAGCAGAAAGTATAGTCAAATTGAACTTACTTTATAATAAAAACAAATCACCTCCTATAATTGGTGAATGACCCGAACGATAATAAAACAACACAGGCTATAAAATCACTAAAAATAAACATTGTGTCATTTTAAAAAGGAGTGTTCGTGCTTTGGGTGTGATTGATAAAAAAGGGCAACATAGTTAAAAAAAAAGAAAAAAAAAGAGAAAGAAAATAAGTTTTTACAGCCGGTTTTCTCTTCCCGTCTGAGAACATTGAGCTCTCTAGGCTAGCCTGCTCACATCCCCCTCAGCAGAGACATGCCTCAGCGACCCAACATGTAACTAAAGAGCCGCTTAACAAAGATGTCGCTCAGAAGAACACAAGCGCATCAACATATTAGCCTACATATATACATATATGCCTTATACATATGACAAGGCTAAACAGGCCTATGCTGCTCGGTATATGATTAACCAGCACAGGGAACACATAGCCTATGCAAATGCTTTATTAAACAGCTGTAAAGCTTTGACACACAATTGTAGTCTGATACAGACCTACAAGATCCAAACATTATAAAGCTAAAAGGTAGTATTGAGTCGGTCCCCCTCACTGAGCAGAGATCACATCTTAAGCCCGACATCCCCTTAATCATATTTTTAAGCTGCGATTTATGAGCCTACTGTAATAAAAATAAATGTCAGTTCCACCACACTCGCATCCAAACGGAGACGAACTTTCACATCAACGAAAACAATCGAAAGTTGCAGTATTCGTTTCGTCATTCACATCCCGTGTGGTGAGATTAGCTCTCTATTAAGGACAGTGTTGCGTCTAGACAGCGCGCCTATACCATGGGAGAGCACTCGCTTTACATTGGGCCGCGTGTAACACGATTCATAATAGACACCACGATGTTTTTCCTCGGTAGGAATAAAAGATAGACTGCTGACAACGTGCTAATAGCTTTACTTAACTCCCAGGCAGCATAATCGATCGTATCACGACGAATTTAACGTCCATCTATTATAGTTGAATGCCAGCGGCGCACGCAGCATGGACTGAATGACAAAGAATTGACAGCAATCATGATGAAACAATGTGCGCGCGATTTCATATTCCTGTTCAAAAACCCGATGTGGAGAGAACAACCTTACATAGGCCTACATAAGCCAACTAAAAAAAATAAAAGTACATGAAAACGTGCACAGACGACGAGCTCAATGTTCCCATTGACCGCTATTCCGATCACCACACAGGTGGAATTTTTCAAACTAGGCGAAAATGCCCTCCATTTAAGATCATTTGAATGAAGTAGTCTACATGCGACCTAATTGTCTCCGGATCGTGGAGGTGAAAAGGAGAACGAGAGGGAGAGCGGTATAGACAGGGAGATAGAGGAGAGATCCGACGATCTGGAAAATAAATCAATGTTGCATTGCATTTGTCAAGGATTTCAGATACCAGTTGGCGGTGTGCGTGTGTGTATGTATACGTTATTGGATCTAGTGTTTGAGAAATCAAATATCTTGCCCACGGTCAAGCCAGATGTGTATGCCTACTGTAAAATGCACATCAATCAATGATTGAGGAAATGGATAGCCCACAGTTGAGAGCACTGTCCCCAGCGTTTTCTCATCGTGATGCCATTAAGGCTAAATGAGCAACACAAGTGTTACGAGACACTGGAGGGAGGGGGGGGGGAGAGGAAGCAAGTGTCAATGTCAGAACGCATCTTCAGCAAAGTGCTAACAGTATATTTTCCTCAAATAAGTCACATGGACGAGCGTCATATGCTGTCTGGTTTTCCGAGCAGAGCCAGACCTCACGTTCTACTCGCCGTGATCTCACGAATACTTAAACACGCAGGTTACGTCAACGTCGATACCTTTACAAATACCCTACGTGGAAACTTCATTACTACCTTACACACACGCGCGCACACACACACACTATAAGCATAACATGTGCAATAACTTGAAATCATTTCACACTTGAGCGCGCGCTGATGCACATTGCAACTTGTCTGCCCGCGCGATAGTTTCCGACTCCTCGCCAGACCGTAACTTGACATGGGGTTGAACAGGGACAGCAAACAGTGGCTGACATCAATTTTTCCCCTTAAAAAAACGTCAACATCGTGAATGAAAGTACACACACAAAATACACGTTAACAACATGCAGGAGAAGCAGCCCTGTCCATTCGCTGTGTGCCCCTATCTTTTTGACTCACCTCGTAAGTTGCACGTTTTGATTCCGTATGTGGTTCTGGGGGCTACAGCGTAGTAACGCAGTTCGCAGTAGCCGCTCTCACACACGCACTAACTCCTTTCTTCTTTAGGGTGAGCGAATCAACACGGCGGTGACGTCAACGGAGAGAGAGTCAGCCGGCGCTGTCTTGAATCCGTGGACTGCGAAAGTGAGACACCTAGGGGGCTATCATCTCATCTTAAAACGTGTACATTAGTGTAAGGCAATTAGAGTGTGCCCACGTGTATATTCAATATGGATACTGTTATGCCGGCTACCGCGCTGCTCCTCGCGCCACGATAAAAAAAACAAAACTTAATCCAGACAGAATTTAACGAATATCCCATACAGAATACATTTTGTGATGGAATATTTTAGCTGTGTTGAATTTTAATGTTAAAGTATTTTTTTATTGATAGACAGTTATTATGGAGCATATAAAAAAATAGGCTTTTTAAAAATCAGTGTAAACGTCAAACTGATTACATTACAAATTATCAACCAAGAGACCATCTATTTGCTGCATAGCTGTTGCCTAAAAAAATCATTAAGCTAATTATTCTTCCTTCTCATCCTGATAGCCTAGCTGCATGCTCTATTTGAACAGTTTGCTTGCGAATGAGATACGGGAGGCCTTTGAGTTCACACAGATTATCACCCAACCACTCCATTAGGCCTATCAGGGACCGTGTTCACAACTTCCTAAACCTTTGACATAAGAATGTATTGTACACTGCACATAAAAGTGTTTGCATAATGATAATACCATTTACTCAGCATGCAAATAACAAACTGGGCCCTGGGCCGTGTAATTCCGATACCTCCTGAAAGAGGAACCAAACATAAAAAAATAAGACTACACAGGCAGCACCATCCCAGGTATAAAAAAATAAAAACTGAACTGGTTATTCAAATAACTGTGATTTATTTTGTTATCAAAAGGTGGCAAGTGATGCCACCCCTTCTGTTATACAATAGGACTTTATTGTCAGGTATGAATTGCAATGGGTGCTGTGTTTATCATGTGGTTTGACTTTCTTCAAACCAGCAGATGTGCACCAAACAAGGAAGGGGGTGTAATTGTTTATTTTCCTGGTTGGCTCATGCAGGAAGAGTCCTTCATGTGCCATGCAAACTATGGACGGTTGTGACTTTCCTGTTGGCAAAACAAATAGTTTAGCGTGCAGAATGAACTATGACTGAGATCTTTGTTTTATGACAGAGAAGGGACATCACTAATGCCACCATGTAGAGTTTTATGCACAGTATGTCGGGTGAGGACCCCAGGTAGGTTGGCTGATTGCCATGTCATCAACTAATGGGGATCCTTCAAATAAACACATATAATATAATAATATTAAATAATATAAAATACAACAGACGTCTGGGATTGTCCAGGACGTATAGAAATCTCTAGGCCTCCCATATCATGGTTTTCTGAACCTGAACATACATTTCCTCTTTATTCTTCTCTGCTCTTTATTTTCACTGATCCGCTGAAACCATCGTGAACACATTGCTCTGATTATCATATTTTGATCCATGACATGTAATCGAGATTGTGTTTATTTTGTAACACAGCCGAGCAGCCCATTTTGCATGCACCTACATAGCCTGTGGCCAGCATACCATAAGTAGCCTAGTGTTGATGCTGTCACGCAAATCATGTGACAGCAAACACAGCTCACTGTTCCTCCATTATGAACTGAATATATGTTATTCATTTTCATTTGACATATTCCTATATAAGAAAATGTGATTCCACCACCTGCAGTATGTAAGTAAATGTACAGATTACCATGACCCAGTGATCTAACATTGAGCGAAATACATTTTTATTTTGTGCAAGATACTGCAAGATATCCCTCTCCTGTTGACAAAAGAAAGGCAAAACATTGTTGGCTCATCGTGTGATGATTGATTAACAGGTCTTATCATTACCTGTGGGTATTACTATTAGGCAGTTAGGCTAAATGATAATGATAAGCAATGGTGTTGGAAGGAGCCAGAGAGATTTTAGAGGGCGGGGGGAATCTTCTTTCAACTTCCAAAAATTCAGTGCGGCCCTTGGATTTTTTTGTTGGATTAATCCAAGCAAGGATCATAGAGTGCTTCATCACCTTTGAGCCCCATGGCGGGCAGGCTTTGTGCCGGCTTACTCAGGGATGAAGAAAAAGGCACTGCCTTAATCTGGCAATAATCCAGCACCCCCTCTCTCACTCCTTCCACCTATTACTGAAGGGAATAGAAGGAACCCATCGAAAATCATATTTAGTGGCACATTTCAAAACAGCACCAGTCACAGTTTAAGGCGGTAGCAGGGATTTGTACAATCGATGGCCGACTGACTATCAGCTAATAAGCATAGGCGCCTTGTCCCTGTCATTATAAACTGTATCTATTTGTGATTATGACACATATAGTAGCAATTATATTAATTATTTCACTGTAGACGTGTACACCTGGAGTAGTATCATTAGCCGTGTCATCAGCATGATGACTGCCATACTGCATAGCCTTCATTATTTACACTAATGAGAAGTTCTCCGATCCAAACTATTGGGCTAATAACAGCGATAAGGACTAAACTTAACACTGCTGTGTGGTAATTAGTACTTTCTGAATTATAAAACACCATTTGTGTAGTTTCAGCCCCAGGAGGTTTACAGATAGGAAGAATAAGTAGCACACACACAACAAGCCAAATACACAAGTATGCATGACCTGAGAACGCTGAGGCCATGTAGTGTGCGATTGTACAGTAAGTTCCTTCACGAGAATTGTCATTAGAAATGGGCTGCTTGCTCGCTTGCTCTCTTTCAGAATGTGTAAATACTTCACCCTGAAACTCGAGACCTCAGTGATGTCCAGAGAGGTTGTTGGTGTCGCCCTGTGCATTGTGAAAGGTTGCAACACCCTCCCCATCAGAGAAACGGTAAAAAAAAAAAGGATCAACACAAACAAGTCAATGGTCCTTAAAAAAAGAAAGATTGCTGGACCTATCTTAGATTCATCTTAAAATAAAAGTGACTTTCTTTGTGATTCTTTTTTGTTTTGTTTTGTTGTTGCTTCTGTTTATAATTCTCCCCGAAATAAAAGGCCACTTGGAAAGCCGGAGGAAGGTGAGGAAATAGTGATATAAAGTAAAACATGTACATGGCACAACAACCCCCCGCCCCCACCCCACTCCCAAAAAAAGTATAGTTTGCTATTGTCTGGTGTCCAATGCAGGCATGGCTTATGGAAGAGATGAAGTGGGGGGTAGGTAGGGCCCCACACAGTGGATCTTTGTCAAACTCTGTCCATACAGCCCCATTGAATGGGCTCTTTTTACACTTGTGTAAACCTTGGGGGCGTCTCCAGCACTCAGGCCGCGCCTCCACGACCCCTGACCCTCACCTCTGACCTCGGGTGGATTTTGGTCAGGAACAAACTTTTAGCTGGCCATGTGTTCAAGGCAACTCTGATAGAAAAAAAGGTCTACCTGTCTTGAATAATATATGTGTGTCAATTCATTTTTAATTAGATAATATATTAAACACTTTACCATTCATCACACTCAATATCTCCAATTCATGAATCAAATTATAACGACTACTAAAGATGTGGTTCTGTCGATGCTGCTGCTGTTTCCACAGCTCTTTTAATAGCCTTTTAAACACCTCCAGTTTGTAATCTGTGCGGCCCAGTGGCTATCCCCTGGTATTCAGTGTGTGTCCACCACTATTTGAAATCCGACCCTCAGTGACCCAGTGACCCTGCTCCGTACATTTGCCTAGTTACAGGTTTGCCCTGCCCCATGCACCGCGCTGTCTAATCTCAAAGAATGGCCAAGCCTTTGCTTCGGGTTAATGGGTGAAATTGCTGTGTTGACCTAGGTGTTTTATTTACCCAATGCCTATTTACCCCTCCATTCCAAAGACATCACCTGCGGCACTCATAAGGACGGGCCACAGAGGTTAAGAGAATCCCCTTGGATCAATACGATGTTTGTTTGTCTGGGCCAACAGAGAATGGCATTGCGACAATTCCGGTTTGTGCAGTGACTTTCAGGTGGAAAGTGCCTTGACCCTAGCTACTTTTTAGCTGAAAATGACAGGGCGGTATAATTTCAGAGGTGGTTGTGTAAGACTATGTACACACAGTCGGAAGGGGGAGGTGGGAGGAAGAGGGGGGCAGGGGTAAAGAGTGCAATGCTTTATTGGAATAGCTTGAAAAAATCCTTCTTTTTCGATTTGTGCATCTAATGAATGTTCTGCCAGCGTGATCGCCGGGTTCAAACTCAATATATGTGTGTCTATAAATATGGATTAAATGGTCTTCCGCCAAGCATCCTCATTTTATTGATTCTATAATTAACTATTTCAATAATAAAATCAAGCTTTCATGAGTCTTTTAATAAGAAGCCGGGAACACTCCACTCACCACTGTGAGTCATCAAGTGATTCTTCTGTTGGTCTCAGCCTCATCATCGTGTCGGTCTCTCAGCTACTCAACAAAAGTGATCTAGGGACGACATTTTTATTTTAAGACTGGACCTCTCACTGCACAGCATAGCTGGAAGTCCTCTTTGTTCTGTAACCGCACTGCTTTTATTTTATTATTGCTAAATTCAGGCAGCCCAGTCCACCAAATCAAACCCGTAATCAGTGCACCGCAGATCAATTTAAGTTTTAAAAACGGTGGAGTTCCCATTCACACATTAAATCAACCAGCCGTCTAACCAACGACTAACCAACCACTCAACCAAGCAGTTGACTGGCCGACTTACTAAACCCACCAACCCACCCATCCACCGACTGACCAGCGGACCCGCCCAGCCCGTGTTGACCGTGGTAGTTTCCTCATCCATAATGAATACATGTGCACCCCATTCGGAGGCTCAGACCACGTTAGCACAGTTCTCCGGCTGTGTAATTTGTCCACTGTCTGAACAAATGAACAAATTAAATGTTCAGGCAGTGGAGGAGGAGCTCACACTGGGTTCACAAGTAGCAGATCAATCCTCCTTCACCGGCCTTTGTTTGCACTTGGGTACTTTTTATATTTATTTCAGTCTTTTTGGGGGCTATTAAAAGAGTTACGCAAGAGCGATTGCACTAGTGGCTTAAGTATGTGTGTGGCATGTGTGTGTTTGCGTGTGTGTGGGTCTGTGTGTGCGTGTGTGTGTGGGGGGTATTGGAGGTGTTGGGGGGGCA
>JAOPUA010000152.1:14284491-14295768 GCA_027122455.1 Trisopterus luscus | reverse complement strand
GGGGCCCGCCCGGCCCGGCGCCCCCCCCCCCCCCCCCCCCCCCCCCCCCCCCCCCGGAAAGAACACAATGATGTCAATATCAGCCAAGGTTTGGCATAAGTATATATATACATGCATAGAGACCGTAGGAGGGGTGGAGGGTGCGAAATCGCCACAACCATCTGCTTTATCTTACAAGGAAGGCAGCCACTGACTAATACATTAATAAAAAACGGCATATAGATAAAAAAAAGCTGCCTTCAAGGTTTACATAAGGTATAAATGGGTAAATGTGTGTACATCTATTCTCCATCTCGTCTGGCTTTTTTTTTTTTTTCAGCCCTAGCTGTTACATTTCTAAACCCATGGTCAATTGCTGCCGATGCCTGTGTGATGAATAGCGCCCCTCAATTGTCCTCAAACACTCCTTATGCCCTGAGGAGCACTGGCCTTTGTCTGCGCGTTACAACCCAGCAATCAGGCCGGGGGCCCATTTCCTCCTCCTCTCCAAGTCGTTTGTGGACGGGAGGGGGCAGAACTGCTACATTATATGTTGCGACACTATATGAGTGACAGGCCAGTCAGACGAGACAACCGTTGCACATTAAAATGAATGCTAGACCTTTAGCCTCCAGTGCTCTATCTAGCATCGCCACACTGACTCTGCGCTGACAGCTGTGACATTCACACTTTGGTGCTAGTCAGCGAAATTTTGGGTTCTGGGTAGACCAGTAGAGCCCTGGCACAATCTAGCCATCTCGGTAGCGAAGACAAAGTGAACGATTGTGTTTATTTGGATGCTGGTTGATAAAAAAACATGAAATTGTATCTCACTTTATTTTAATGTTGACTGCAATTTAGTGGTTTGAAAACAACTACTGATGCTATGTTGTTGACTTCAGGCAAATTGGATTAAACCTCATAGTGTGATATAGCTTATTAACACTATGAATGATTACGACAAAACAGTTTAGCACAATATCACAACATACTAATTTTGTATAAATTCATTGGCCATTATAACCAGGGCATGGCTATAATTAACACCGCATGATGAATTATTTTCCAGCCCCCAAGCTCAACAAATATTGTCAAATTTATAAGCTGGAACAAAGAACAGTGGGTAACAAAATCGTCTTGGTAATGACAGTTTTTCTCCTGCTACTGGATATATTGTAGCCTACTATCACACGCAGCCTAAAATGTAGCCATAGGAAAGGAATTTTCCCAATAAGATGTGTCCTTCATCCCATTCCCTTTTGCTATGCACAAATTATTCAACACTTAACGTAATGTTTCTGAAATTCTGCTCCGAGGAAAAATCTTCAGCTAATCAGCTAACTATGACGAAAATATTTCATTTTCTGATGTAAACATCGCTTTCCAATTACCCATCTCTCCATCCATCACAACACTCTATGAGTGAGTTATTATAATCATTATATCTCACAGCTCTGTGTTGCATACATTCACTCAGCAGACACTTTCATATACAGTCACTCGCTTGTCTTTACCTAGCATCCATCTTGGATCTAAACGATAGCCCAACCAGCTAGCTTAGAATGAAGATGGCCACTAGGTAAATAAAGCCAATGCAATCGGTCTTGCATAATTCTCAGGGGTTATGCAAGCGGATGGAACCGTAAGTCATAAAGAGAGTGGGTGATTACCGAGCCCAGGTGACAGTGGGTTCTGGGAAACCATCTGCGTCGCACGCCAACATGGCAGAGGTGCCGATGTCGGCCGTGGCATTGACCTCCGCCTGGCGGATACGGATGGTAGGAAGCACTGGGAGGAAAGGAGATTATGGTGTTTCATACATTTATTTGGAGAAAGAAAAACCTTTAAACACTTTTTTTTACTCAAGGTAAAATGTAGAAATAAGTCCGCTATTTATTTTGGCAGTTAATCTTTGAGATAAAAAATATATGCCTACATATACATGGCTTCTTATTTTATTTCATAGGCTAGTTATTATTCAGCGGAGTCTGGAACGGAGTAATATATATACACCTTTTATTCAGATATGCTGATCATATTCTGATCTGAGAGGGCACAGGGAGCAGCAGAGAATGATGGGGTGTGTGAGTGTGTGTGCGTGCGTGCGTGCGTGTGTGCTGCGCTCACCATTAATAACCACCTTGATGGCCCTAAAGTCGATCTCACCCCTGGCCATTACACGCGCCTCACATGTGTACATGCCTTCGTCGGTCTTCTTGATGCCTCGGATCTGCAGATGGGCGTTCTCCATGATGTTGAAGCGCACTGAGATGACATGAGAACCGAGAGCACTGCCATTACAGTCACTGAATACGGATACGGCGACTCAAATCAGGCTAAACGTGGAGACTAAAGAGAAACACCTAACCCTTGGGTCATGCTATGTCTATGTCGCCTCTGATCGTTATCAAGACAGTTGATACAGTGCTGCTATGTGAGAATATTTGAATAAAATCAATCTTCAGGAGCAACCAAACGTGGGTGTGCATATATAACATGTCCTGCATTTAAAGGCATCTTTAAATCCACAGCGAGAAAAACAAAAGTATCTGAATTGTTCTGTTTTCCAAACAATTCAAGTGGGACATTTCACAACAAAAAGGACATTTTGCAACGTCTTCGATGGACTGTGTAAGACGGGAGAGCAAGGATGTTGTTTCTTCCCTCCTTGACCGTAAAAACAATTTAAATCTATTTAAAACCCCTTGGTGTCCCTGTGCAGCCGTGCTGGGGGCTGTCTCCACCACAGCGCTCCAGCGCTCCTCTGGCCTGCACATGGTGCGTCGGTCAAGGAATGCACATGCTCACAGGGAAACCACTAATTGTAAGTGACGCGGCAGAACTCTGCCTTCTTGTGTAATCTATTTTTGCCCCCCCACAGCACACTGACCTTATGAGATGTCATGAATGTGGCATTGTTCACCGAGACCGTTTGCGTTCATTTATTTAAAAAAATTTGCATGCAATTTTTGTTTTGGTGTGTTTACCCCCCAAAAAACGTATTCTGACATCCTCAGCATATTTTGTGGCCGAAAATACCGGTGCAGGCGGCGTTCACAAGGGGGTTGTTTTTAAAGTGTCTGCCTGGAGGTATAAATGAAGGTTGTATTGTGTTGTATTCAGATACATCCAGAGATATCTTCACATTCTGTCTCTGAGAATGGAGCACAGTAACAACAAACAAAGTTCTTCAATGGCAATCTATGACTGGAAATCGACTTCCCCGTTGAACACGAAATAACACAGCTAACTGCATGGAACACATCTGCCTGATTGCCGAAGCAACAATCTTCTATTTGACCCAAAACAAAAAAGAAAAAGGACCCTTTTTTGGCCCTGCGGGTTCTGGATTTTGACTTTGTTACATTTTTACATTTTACTACACTATCACCACCTTTTAAATCAATTTAACAGTACACAAACTGCACCATTTATTCATGAGGGCAGATTGTCAAGTTGTATTGATGCCTTGCCTGAGAAGCGCCTTCCCAGTCTGACAAGATGCTTGCAATAAACCACTTTGCCACTCTGAAGGGCCCCAGTGGCGCTCATATGTAATATATATATATGTAGTTCAATTACTATTTAACAAAAAAGAAAAGAAACAGAGCAAACGGGCACTTATCACTTCAAATAAATTGAGGGTTGAGGGGAAGCAGGTTGTCACAACATTGCAGGAAGGATCATGAGTTTGGGTTATGGCGTTATTTTCAATATGTGTATGCATATGGGTATTTTAAGTTTCTTTTTAAACTGTGTGCCTTTTCACCATGCCCAACTACAACTGGTTGCTCCACGAAGATGCCGGCTTGTGTTGAATACTTGAAACATCAGATGACGTGATTGAAACCCTCTTATAGGTATAAATAAATACAACTAACGAATGAACATGATGGTTCATACTCTACGTTATTTGTGACTACATTTCTCTCACCGTCTTTAGCCACGTGGATCTTGGCTCCCTTGTGTTTCCAGAAGATGGTGGCCGGAGGGGAGCTGACCACATCACAGACGATGTCAGCGTTATCGCCCTCCTTGAACTCCTGCAGGCTCGGAGCGTTCTTGAAGCTGATCTTTTCTGTACAGAGTCATTAAACAAAATGTATCTATCTATACATAGATACATTGAGATACACGGCTTCCTCAAAGAGATAGTTCTCTAATGTCACGCAGTGTGCTTAAAGTGCCTGTGAGATAATTCATATTCAATCACGTTGCATGGCATACACTAGAAATTAATATCTATGATGGACATACTTGACAACAACAAGACAATAACAGTTTAAAGTTGCAGTTCATTTTTTTTATGTCATATAAATATATATATGCCGGCTGCTGAATAATATTGTAGAGAATGCATCTGATTGTTTGCCTCTTTTGCTATATTTAGCAAGCTACCATTTCTTTGCATGCTGTCAAACAAAAGCCAAGCATAAACAATATCTCTATGTTGTCGAAATTTCAAACCAGAACGTTCTGAAAATCCATCTAAACAAGCATGTCGAACAATAATTTCTTCTACTCCGCACCAGAAAGTCTTCGACATACTCCGTCTTATTGTACGTCGTGTTCGCCGTGTGATTAATATTCAATCAGCACCAATGTGAAATTTCACTCTTACAGTAAAATCCCTTTAACTGTAATTCTTGTGGGTCCCATCTGTCTCAGCTAGTAAACGCTGTCTCCATTAAGCTATGCAAGTATAAACTAAAAGTTCAGGCGAACACAGCCTGTTGTTAACGGCCAGACACCTATTCCTGTGGGGCCGTTTGGGAGACATTGGGAGAGGGGTCTGAATGGGAGAAGGGGCAGGGGAGGGAGGGGATGGGGGGGGGGGGGGGGGAACTCACGGAAGATCTTCACTTGGACGGTCGCCTGGGCCTCCTTGTCAGCGCTCTTGGCCACACACTTGTAGTTCCCAGAGCTGTCCACCGTGGCGTGGTAGATGGTGAGGGTGGAGGTTGACTCGTCCGTGCGGCTCACCAGGACGTCCTGGCTGGGGACGATCTTCTCGCCGCTTGGGGCGTACCAGTCGATGTCGGTGGCATCTCCCACAACTGAAATAAGCCCCGCATTGTTTTGGTTAAAAGGGTTCAAAGGACAGCTATCTTGCTGAAGGCGCTACGACATCTCAGCTGGGAGTCCAAGACCTTCTCCACTGCTCTGATGATTGTAGCGTATTGATTGTCTGTGTGCTACAACGTGTTAATTAGATATAAAGTAAAAGGCGATGCTGGAGACGTCAGCAAATGGAGAACACAGGAGCCCAGTTTGAATTTACACGTTTTATGTGGAAACGGGAAGAAACACAAAAAAAAGGCCAACCAAAAGAGTGTGTGTGTGTGTGTGTGTGTGTGTGTGTGTGTGTTGATGCATGTGTGCATTTTAAGAGTGGACATCTCATTTTACTTGTCTAGCCCCTGACAATCTCCTCTTGCATCAATAAACAATGCAATTCGGGATATCCCAAATCCCAATTTGAAATGATCCACCATGCTTTTAGTCTAGGGCACCATTACGTTTTACGTGCGGTTGCATACATTGACTCTCAATGCCTTTTAAATCTGACTTTGAGGGAAAAGCGCTTTGGATCTGTCCTCTGAAAAAAAAAAGAAAAAAGGTGAAAAGAGCTAGAAAGCAGCCAGACTCAAAGAGCTTATATTAGCGGTGACAGCAGCTCAGAGTTCTCGCCAGAAGCCAGCGAGGCCAGTGCACTTTGAGTAAATGCCAATCTACTCCATCCACTGACTTGACCGTCTCTATTTCAGGCCAGAACCCTTCTATTCTCCAATACCGGACAACGGAGAATAATCTATCGACTTCAGACAGGGCTGTATCTTCTGTCGAGAACAGACAGACAGAGAGAGAGGAAGGGGAAAAAACTATTCCCTCCAGAATTCACCTCAATCCTGCCCAACGATTTGGACTTTAGATGTCATGTGAGTAGACCACAAGCTTCTATCCAAAGCTTCTTTCTATTTGATGTCTTAAGTTTCTTTCCAAGCTTAATTCGTTTTTAGCCTATCCTAGCCTGTCTTGGTCAGGGTGTTTGTCAGGTAGACTATCTATTTATGTGTGATCCCTTCACGATCTGGAATGTGTGCTGTGTGAAACAACATGGTAATGTTTGCAACTAGGTACCGTACCTTCGCAGAGGAAGAACTTGGATTCTCCCACACTGATCTCTCCTTGGGGTGGGGTGATCTGCACCTGAATTGAGGCTAGACAAAAAGAAACACATCATCACATATCACTTTTGACAAGAGGGAAACAGTCCAAAGGAAGCAAGACATTCAATTGTTGCTTTTTTGGGTTGAACAACTATTATGGTTATCACCCCCCTCACATTACAGTGAAGGTCAATGGGAATGATAAGTAAAAGAGGAAGAGTAATAAGCGTAAAGAGGACCAAAAAAAAAGTATATCATGGTTAGACATATCCGGTCTACTCTACGGTGTACGATTCTATACACAAACCCTCTAGGCTGCAGGAAACCATTTTTGGCAGTGCTTTGCGCATATTTAAATAACATCTCCTATAGCTCTTCATTATGCTGAATAAAGCCTCAACTCGATTCGTTTTTCGACTCCTGTGCGCACGAAGGTAACCCCACCAAGCCCGCCCTGAGGGGATCTCTTTTATACTCATGTCTACTGCACAGGTGCACGCCCCCTCCACTGCAGCATCATGCCAGGTGAATACAGTCGGCACAATGCTGCTCCAACCCTCTCCCCCCAATAAACGCTCAGCCAATGCATTTCATCATACCAGAGGCAGACCGTTTTCGTCAGGAAGGAATGGATTATAGAGGGAAGAGTGCTTGTGTGTGTGCGTGTGCGTGTGTGTGTGTGAGCAGTGAGCACCTGGAGGGTTAGTTAACTTTGCACCCACCCACCCAGCGAAGTAGAGTTTTAAAGGAAAAGGACAGGGCACACCAGGAGAATGGTAATGGGGAGCGGGAAAGTAAACGGAGGAAAATCTCTGGTTTGCCTTTAGCGTTTTGGAGCCGTGCTGCGAGCAGGGCGCCACACAGGACATGTGTTTCTCCACAAAAGAGGCAATCTGAATCTGTTGTGTCTATAAACTCATTTAGTTTGGCTGGTTTATTTTGGCCGAATACCTTGAGTGATTTTGGCAGTTGATTTCAACATTCAAATAGCGGAAGCAAAATGTATTCAGGGTTCTGGAATACAGCTGTAATTTTTTTTTTTTACACAATGCTTGCATGAATTTTGTCGATAGTAATTCATCCATAGAGAGCTCTTTCACAACCCTATACTGTACTGTCTATTGAGCTTTTTCCATTCTGCATATCCCTCTGCCCACAAGCGTAATCTGACACGTTTCATCTCCAAAATGTGTTTCATATTTTTTTTTCTTATCATCCGGTAACAAGATAAGATGGGGAATGAGTGTGATGCTTTAGTTTACTTCAACACTGAGCCAAGTGAGGAAGGCTTCTGAGAAAATTCTAAAATATATATCCACCATCATCTCTGTGAAGCCTAGAGATATACGAAAGTACATTTAAAAGTTCACAACCCTTCTAGAAAGGCCTTTCCCATCATGCACTTCAACATCACAGGAACGAAGACACAGACAAAAAAGACTGGCTGTCTTGTCCGTTGACCAGAGCTGCTCTGAACACTGCAGGGGTTCTGGAAAGTGGGTCTCATACGGAGACACCAGAGCACCTTCAGCCCCCACAGCTGTGGAGGTGGGGGGGGGGTATACAGTCAGAGGGTTGCCAATCAAACCACAGATTCAAACAAATACCATAATGACGACACACACCCTGAGCCCGAAACCCAACAACTGCAAGCAGCGGAGGTACACCCTGTATCCTGTTTTGTTATGGAGATATTCTACTAATGACTCTGTGATGAGTTCCATGAGTGTCCACTCATGAAACTCATTTTAATGAGTGCATCTCTACAATGGCCAGACTACATGGTGTTATTATGACAACTTTACGGGCATGTCTTTATAGTTTACGCCTGCTGGCGGAGTTTGTATCAGCCAAAATGCTTACAGATCCCTGCCTGCAGCAACACGATAAGTCGAAAACAGATAGCCTAATGAAAGATATTTAAGCTCTTATGCCATTAGACTTTAGAAATGAATGTGATGTAATGTAATTATTATTAATGTCATACTTCTTGTTATCATTCCTGTTATTATCAGCATCATTATATTACAGTTCAGTGTACCATGCCCATGGATTTCCATATGCTATCAATACAATATTCTGATAATGTTGGCGACCTTCTCCATCCATCCATCTTGTGTTACCATGGGGTCCTGCTCAGGGAACAGGGGACCACGCCACCTTCATGAGAATGAATGGCTTCCTCATCACAGAGAAACCCGCAGGCCTTACACGGGCCCAACTGACCCAAGCGTGTTTGCTTTTGTTAGCGAGGAGGTAGATACAAGGAAAACAACATATCTATTACTTCACCTCAGCCCAGATCCCAGATACCACCCCACCGAACTGTTCCTTCACCAAAGACTAAAACAACAAGGAAGGGGAAAAAAGGAGGGGGGAAAGCTAGCTGATAGTATCTGCAAGACTGAGAAACAACAGGGAGTGGATCGGGCTGCTTGGGAAAGATAACTCCTCTTCGGCCTGTTTGCTTGGAGTGTACATATCTCGGGGAAAAAAAGAAAGAACTGAGATGTAACCAGAAGGTAGGAAATGCAGAGGGGTCAAAAAGTTTGACAGAGTGAGAACAAGCTAAGTTGCTGTTCTGTTCCACTCTAATAACTGAACTGGGTCTGTCGATTTGTATCTACGGTGGCCTTGGTATTGTCTAGGAATTTGGTCTGAAAGATTTTACAAAAGGGTTTGCCACCGCCTGGGCTTCGAAAAGAGTACAAAGAGGAAAGTAAATGGGGATTTGAAAAGGTGTGGGAAATCAATAACCTGGATCGCTATATGAATCATCGCTTATGTTTTTTTCCTCTACCCAGTTCAGAACTCCGCAATGGAAATATGTTGAGGCTATAATGCAGGATGTAGATTTTTTGACTATTTCCAACAGTAACTGTAAACAGGAGGTTGTGTGAAACATTATGTCATGCTTTAGTATTTTTATGATGTATTGATGTCAAATATCAATATTATTTTTTGAGGCAGCATCTACAGAATTTCATATTTTAGAATTCCATTATTAGCGAAAATTGGTCATACAATGCATTTCCTTTAGACAAGCAGATTAGGGTCTTTACATATGAATAAGAATGTTTTGGTTAAATGGAATGAACAATGTTAAAGTCCAAAATAAATCGCTTAGCACATTGCAAAATGGGATTATTGTTTGATATCTCCACCTATATACTGTACGTGGTGTCTTTTTTATTTGAGGAAAAGCACTTCATCAAATAAAAGGTGACCACATTGGGGTGGGGAATGCTTCTCAAACAAGAGGCTTTCAGGGAGATTTCCTTTTTTTTTGGGGGGGGGGGGGGGGTGGATTGTAAGTTAACAAGAGGGATGAGAAAAGAACAGCTTGCTTTGGCCAACGAATAAGCTAAGATTATAAAGGTATCTGAGCCTTTATGTGTTCAATCATCATAACACCCTCCCTAATCTCTCTCTCTCTCTCTCCCTCTGTTCTCTCTCTCGCACAGACAGAGCTTGTTCTGCACTTTGAAGCTCTCTCACAGGGGGATTTTAAACACCTTCTCCTCCTAACCACGGCTGATGTGAGTCTTTATTTATTGTCTTGCATTTAACATCGTAAGTAAATGTAGATTGCAGAAACAGCACCATCGCTGGTAAAATACTGGCCACTGCAGTTGTGATTTCAAAAGTTCACCTTTTCATTTTTTTTTACTTTACTGTATTTGAAATGATTTGAATACAATTTCAACCAGGTGTGTTGTTGAATAGCTTGTGAGAAGCCATTTAAAAATCGACCCGAAAGTGGCATAATTTCTTGCCAGTTATGGCTAATCAACTTCATCCCTGGTAGAAAAGTAGGGGCCCCTCAACTTTAATCAAACCATTGTGATTAAGATTGAAAAGTGTCACTGGGCTAATCTGTAAAAGAAGCCAACTGCTTTCATCTGATCTTAGGATCTCAAACTTCTATGTGTGACTAAAGTTAACCCAAAAAACTGATGTTGGGACTGCAGGACCGATATATAGAAGCAAAAGAATCATTGCAGAAAGTTGTGCCCTCATAAAAGAACATTAAACCCAAACGGTCGATCCACAGAAATTCAGAGAAATTAACCTGAGAGTTTAGAGCCAAGGTTGGAGGCACTAGACCAAAGAGGTCTCAGTCATTCACCCAAATCCACTGTGAGGCCAATTTCTTCCCTGTATATCCTTCTATCGAGATATATATATATATATATATATCTCACATCAAGAAATAACCATCTGGAGAGCCAATTAGAGCGTCCCTGGACACCCACACGCACACCACTGCATCCAAGGAAAACAGTTCAGTTGCCTGTGTCAGACGCTAGCTAAACTGGCATCACAGAGCCATTATTTCCATCAGCTGTTCAGCTGCATCGCAGCTCCCACCAGCCCCTCTCAACCGTCATAGTCAGCGTGTCAAAGAAGAGCATTTACTTCATCCTGTCTCTGACTTGCTGACCAACACATCAAACCAGCACATATTGACCCTGTGGATGTGCATGGTGCTAAAATAGAAGACATGGCAAACGCAGTGGAAAAAACCCACAAAGGTCTGGACAGGAGAACCTGCTGCAGCCTTCTGGATAGCTCTTTTGGCCGGAGCTTATGACCCACATTCACCACGCAGATTGATTTACAACCCACGTACAGGCATATCATCAAAATGTGTGCGTGCGAGTTGAATGCGTGCCAAGTTTGCTTGCCTTTCGGGTGGTTGTGTGTGTTTGGGGGGTTAGGAAAGCAACCTGTGGCAATTGACATTAACCGCTGATCTCTTAATGTGCAGAGTATTTCTTCTTCATCTTCACTCTTGAAAGAAGCTAAGCTTGAGAAGTGCCGTCAACGAACCCCCCACCCCCTCCCCTCGGTGGTCTGTGAAGACTTAATGGTGTTGGGAGGGGCGGGGATTATATAGATTCCACCATTTTTCATATAGCCATGTTTTTGTATCTCTAACCGCTTGGCTTTGAAACAGCGAGTTTCTTTGATTTTTACCCCCCCTCAATTATGTAAGCGTCTGCTCGGTATATAGGTTACAGCGTCTCCCACGTGTCCCAGGGCAAACAAGCCAGAACTCTTTGGTTGTGTTTAGCAAGCCTGTCAAAGTTCGACACTGCTTGTTCTTTTTTATGTTTGGGGAAGG
>JAOPUA010000152.1:14188009-14200387 GCA_027122455.1 Trisopterus luscus | reverse complement strand
TGTGTGTGTGTGTGTGTGTGTGTGTGTGTGTGTGTGTGTGTGTGTGTGTGTGTGTGTGTGTGTGTTTGTATGTGTGTTTGTGTACTCAGCCTCGCATTCAACTCAAAGCATTTCAGAACTCCCAAGAATTTGACCACGTTAAATTATGTGGATCACATCTGACATCAATTAAAATAATTCACTTGATTGAAGGCTGAACTTTAGCAGTTCCTTTCACCACAGCACTCTAAACACCTCGTGAAAGCCTGAAAATCACTCACCTACGGAGGCAGACACAGGGAGACAGCAGGTCACCAGACGATCAAACAGACGATATGTGGGAGGAAGAGAGAGAAAACATTTGTTACAAACGTGGTTGTGTTTATACAATAAACTACGAAATATGTGAAATTTGATATTATAATGTAACAATGCTTCTATAATCAGGAATCTCAGATCATAACTCAGGTCAACCTCAATGGTGAAAAGAAACCCATAACAAAACATAATACATGACATAAGACAAACTCGATTTTTCAGGACAAATCCTATGAAAATGGAATAGAAATAAATTTTGTCTCAGATTGTGATAAGAATTCAGGGTCTCTGTAAAAACAAGAACACCCAGACCTTGAGCGGTTTTGAAGGTCGCTTTTGTTGTCTAAATGGTTTTAAAATCTCCCACTGCTTAGTGCCATTGTTTGCGCTGCCATAATTGAATTTGTATTGGTTTAAAAGATTATTCACAATCTCCATTCACATCACAACCTTTAGTATACCCCGTGTCGGCGGTGTAATCTTGGTTACATGCCGTGTACGTGTAATTCATTTATTTACATGTCCACATTTTACCTATGGCAGCGGAGACAGAGCAGACATCTTTCAGCTGTCTATACTCAGCTGTAATAGTATTCCAAAGACATTCAAAACACCATCCCAGACAGACATTGTCATAAAACTGCAAAATGTAGTCTCTGATGCTGACAAACAGACTGTATGGTGGTTGAGTTATAGTTTGCCTTTGTGTTTTGTTTTTTTCTCCCGCTTCCTCCTCTTTCTCTGTTACACACAGCCAGACCAAATAAAGAGGCAGCTGTAACATGTTGACCACAGATGCTAAACTTAACTGTCTGCTCTCTCTGTTAGGCTGCACTGTTCCTACATCCCAGCTAATGTCTTTTCACAGGCTGCATCCTGTTCCTTTTAAACAGAACAGAATACTAAAGACAAGAAACGTGTGTGTATGACATACAGTGGCCTGTGCATCCACATGCACAGACACAGTACTGTATATATATATATATATATATGTATACAGTGTACAGTCCCATTCAGCGCATCCAATTCCACCACGCAGCTGGCTGGCACCCCAATAGAACACATCCTCATTCACTTCCAATGGAAGCGACAGAACAAACAAACACAACAGAGATGGACTAACAGAGTAAAAGAATGACACAGTGGAAGGAGGTTGAAAATGCAGGGTTGAAAAGATGAGCATTCCTTAAAGCCTTGTTAAGGGGATAGTCATCTCGGAGGCAGACATGTGCAATGCATTGGGAAGGATGAGTGTGCCTTGAAAAAACAAACGGGCCAAACAGCGGATTTCCACACTGGATTACTGTAGCGCTATTGAACAGTGACAAAATACGCAGCACAATAATTCCTTGTGATATTTGAATAAGCACAGGATAAGAGCAGGCTCTTACCTTTGACAGGCTTTAGCTTAACTACTGGGAGTAGAATTTGAGAGAAGCACACACTCCAGGTATTTACCATACGCTGCCATCAATGCGATGGTATCGATATATTTAGTCAAAGGTATTCAATGCTAAGTGGTTTAAAAGCTGCACTCAGTCCTTATTGCCCATTGGTGTCTGCACTTGTTCTTGAAAAACCTGACGTTTAAAGATAACATTTATCACAATTTTGATCTGTGAGCACCCCCTCCCCCTACTTAACCTACTCCAATTATCATGGAAAATGACTCATGATGGTGCAAACAAAAAAACCATACTTTTCTTTTTAGCAGCATTGAATGAGTGCAAGCAATCACTCGAGAGAGCGGCCATTACGAGGGAGAGCGTGAGAGCGGGCGTGCGTGTGCGTGCGTGTGTGTAGACCGGTGCACATATGAAAACATTAGCCATTTCCCCTCACCCTCCACGGATCCTAAATCCGGATCATCTTCCCAGTTATCCAATATCACTCTGATGTATTTATTTGTAGCATGCAGGATGTTGAGATGACATCATATAGAGCAAAAATGTTAATCAAAAATAACATCACATAACATCCTCTCATTGCTCGCTCATGAGCTCCTTCTGTTCCGGATGTCTGCAGGAATCCCTGCAACCTGCTGCATTCGCTTTTCAAAACGTACTGTTCAGGAAATGGATGACACTGAAAATACACAGCAGTGGTTTCAAATTTGCTCAATATTTAAAGGGGCATGAAAAATCCAGTGCTTGTCCCGGAGAAGAAAGGAACAAGTAATTACAAACGGTGCAGTTTGAATAACGACAACACAAACCCAGGTACTAGAACAATAAATACTGGTTTCAAAGAGGGGGGTAAACAAATTCCCTCTGTCAGCGCAATTCCCAAAGTCCCTTCCGTCTAGACCGGTAAGAGACCAGACCAGGCCTCCTATTCCACTCCTAACTGGCATAACACTGTTTGCCCCTGGGAACAAGACAGGAAGACGTTGTGATTTCCATCAGTAACCTGTCGCTAAACAGAGACGGATGGTCCTGAAGACTCCTGTTTGATAGCATCTCCTCCCCAATACACCTGTCACGGTTTCGTTGGGCCACAGCCTCATAATCTCCACGGTCGGTCTGTTCTGTTTTCACTGTGAAAAAAGATTTCCTCATCAGAAACCAAGACTAGTTGGCTCGGAGAGTGACGGGTTAATCCGTCGTGGAAGTTGTACTGCTATGCTATTTTTTCAGTCGTAACGCAACCGACAACCGACAAAACAATTTAAGACGTGGGCGCTATCAAACAGGCATGTCATTTTTCCTGCTCAGTGTCTAATAGTGACTAGCATGCAATGCAAATCTAGATTACTTCTAGATCAGCTGCCAAGTTCTGCACAGTAACTGGGCACAAAGGACAGCTTGACAGAACACCTTTTTTATCCATTTTTCTTCCTATTTTTTAGGGAACGGTTGAACAAGTGGCCAGATGCCAGGCAAACGTACAGCTACAACTGTTCTGTTGCGGTGCCTCTAATCTCTAATCTCTCCGGTGGAAAATCGCAAAATGAGAATTAATTTCCGTCTGCAGGAACGCAAACCCTCATATTGAATATCACAGCAGGATGAGTCATGCGGTGAATTGTGAATTATTAGAAATATTGCGACGGGAAGGGAAATAAAGATTATGAGAGTCACGACGAAAGACGAAGTAATGTGAGGTGTACGTTGCATTTCCACTAAGGTACGTATCCTAGTGGCCTGTGCCTTGTCGTTAGACAGATTGGCTGGCGTAATCTCTCCATCACTCCGCCCTCTTTTAAAGCCCCGCGGGCCGTATCTGTATCCATCTGATAGACAACAGCACCGTGACCCTCTTCTTATCATGGCTTTAAGCGTCTCTGCCCATCAGCCCCATGGCCAGACCAATACAGACATTTTTCCTTTTTATTCCTTTTTTTTCCCAGTCCTGCCTTTTCTTCTTTTTCCTTTATTTCCAGCTGGCTCCAACTTTCGCCAGGCGAACACATAGTGCAACGCGGTGCTTGATAGGAACTTTGAGTGCCAACGCGGCCCTTTGAATCTCTTCCAATGGGTGAGGTGAAGATAGACACCGGGAGCCGCGGCCTCGGAGTGGAGAGGGATGCCTGTGTTAGGTGAGGGTACTCTGTGAACACAAAGTTCAACAGCTCGGCTCTTTATTCTGTAAAGTAAAAGCAAGGACCCTTTGAAAGGCACAAGCCGATGCAACCGTCCGTGTCCGTGTGTCCTTTCCACCCAGCCAAACAAAGGAGGACTCAGTACAGATTTTTTAAGACAAGAAATAATGAAATAATGTGCAAAGAGTTGGGAGTTCAGTAGCCTAATATCTGTGCAGTGCTTCTGAAGAGGTCCCGTCCTATTTCGTCTCAATGGCTCCCAGATGTTCCTCGCCTTAGATCCACTTCTTCCAATATACTATAAATTAAAACAAGGTTGGCGGGGCATGAACCAGTAAATCTGAAACATACCACTAGGATGGTCAATAGACCTTGAGGCCTGGCAGCTAGCTAAAGTTCCATAGGCAAATATATATATATATATATAGAAACGATCCCACTGAACACTCTAAAGCAATAACCAATGAGACTCTAATGTGGTTTTGGAGGGGGGGGTGGGGGGCAGGGGGGGTCAGGAGGTTGCAATGGAGTGTGCCATGCAAAATCTTTCCACAAAATGTATAGCTGCCATATGTTGTAGGTCTTGATGGTAGAGGCACTATGGTGGCCTATGCAGGTTACACGTGACTGACGCTCAAGGCTTCATTTGATCCATTCTGCATACTGCAGTGGCCATTTTTTATTTATACTCACATGAAAACTGGAGCAAGTCTGACCTGTTTCCCCTGCAAGGGACACCTTGGTGAATCTCTAATATTATCCAAGTTCACCTATTAGAATGTTTTCACATGGTGGAAAAGATAAAACCCGCTGGATCAATGCAGTATATGAGAGACCAAAGAGATGGTGTCTCACCTGATACGGAGGCACAGTTCGTCCTTCTTAATAACTTAAAAACACAGGGAGGGTAGCCATTTTGCCATCTCTGAGATAATTCAATAACTCCAGCAAGCACCTTCTATCACAAACCAACACGTACGATAACATTTTTTATTTAATTGGGGTGTAGCACAGCCCATAAACCATAACCCATTGACGTGTTTCCCAAACTGCAAATTATCAACAATTGACAGTACGTTAATGGCTAAGTGATAAATGCTAAGATGTTAAGTGTTTCTAATTACGCCTGACAATTTGTCATATCGGCAGGCAAACCCTGACGTTCCAGATAAGTGCAGATATTAGGATTGATCAGACTGCTTGTTGACTTGTCTCCTGTTGAAATAATTGGGAAATAAAGGCCCTGTTATAAAACAAAATTGTGTGTGTGCTGTCACTGTTCGGTTTTGCATACCACATTTGGTTTTATGTATAGCAGGGCCTCAACCCATTATGATTTAAGTTCAGTTTGCCTTACAAGTTCACATGACACAAATTTGACCAAAAAATTGACATCATAAAGATGATGCTTTAAATAATCAACACCGCTGACAACAGATTAGCAACTCCATTGTTTTTTTTGTTTAATTGGCGTGCTATCCTCAGCCTACCAAAGGTTAGTGTATAGGACAAGCTTGCTATCTACAGAAGACACTAACTAGACTGCTGGGGAGTGAAGTAAGCTGCTTGATAGTTGCAAATTGACAAGAGACCTGCTAATCCCCTTGACAGAGCCTGTCTCTGATTAATTAGAGCCAGAGAGAAGATGGAGGAAGAACATATCTGGACTTCAGTGCTCCTGTAATCCCTTACCCACTCTCCTCCTCTCCCTCACTTGCCCTCTCTCTACAGAAGCCCAGAAGGCTGTGTGCGTGTTCAGTCATGTGGGAGAGACGATGAAGATGACTTTGTCAATCAGATAGGGTTTTCTCTCTCTCTTCATGTATTCTCCATCTCACTCCATCGTGCTCCATCTCAAGTTACAGCCTTCTCTCCCGGTTTAAAAAAAGGCCTTGAATAAGAAAATGCTAAAATATACAAGTAAAAACGAAAACGAAAATAAATATAAAAACCAAATACCCTTCATGTCTCGCTTTTTATTTTTAGCCATCTTCAGCAAGCTCTCACAAATCCTCCTGGCTTTAATAAATTAATTATGCAAGGTTTTTTCCTCCAAAGCAGCTTGCTGTGTACTTGAGATTATAGCGTAAAATTGAAACAACAGAGCATAAAAATTAAAGAGGCAAGCACAAAATGAAGAGCAATCAAGGCGGACTTATTGAAAAGCAAGGGGAGGAATTAGTTAAAGTTGGTTTAGGTTGGAAGAGTTATTGAGGGAGGTGAGGAAAATCAATTACAAATATTTTAGTGTGGGAAAAAATGGTAATATACTGCGGATGTTGGGGAGGGGGGGGGCAGGGAAGGAAACAATACCTTGATCTGAATGCTTAAGACAATGGCTCTATTTTGAACTTCAAACTTGAACCCATTGCAAAGATCATAGTACATTTACTCTCTTTCGTCTCGGCCTCTCTGCAGCTGCCATCCCTGCCGAGCAGGAATGCTCCTCGGATCCATACAGAGCACGACCCAGAAAAGTGCTTTCAATTACACGCCGCTAGAGTCAACCAGCTCGCCCGCCGTGTGTATTGAAATTGAACACCTGAGCATTATATAAGGCCAACAGCTATGCCCGCCCCTCTCTCACCCACCCTCCCACCGCTCAGAAAGACAAATTACCCAGCAACTTTGGTGTGACGTAAGAGAGGTAACCGGAGAGGAAAGTCGGCCTCAAATACCACGATGAAACAAAGTAGAACGGTTGCTATGAAACAGCAATGACCTTTGCCCTCACGTCACACATTCAGGTCAAAGGAGGTGCAACGCTTTTCATTTGGTTCTCCTTTAAAAAGACTAAGGAGTCAAAGGCTTCTATCTAAAGCTTGCCTCCGTTGACCCCTCCTGAAATGGTTATTAGTTTAAGCTAGTAGCACTGACAACAGTGATGTTACCACTGGAAAAAAGCTGTTTTTACAGCTCAAATAAATCAGTCAGCCGATCCATACAGCACTTGAACCTTTTGGGAAAGGCGAGATGGAATGGATGTTATTCATTAGGTAATAATTGGAATCCTTTTTATGACTTCTATCAACTTAGACCAGTTTCAAAGGAATTCAATGTGGCCATTATTGACAAAGCCTCGACGGGCGTGTAATGTCAAGCAGCAGTGATCACCGGGAGATAGGTGAACCCTAGGGGATGGGATGGCAGGGCGTGCCTCTCCACTGCACCCCCCTACTATGTAAAGGCCATGCAGCCCTGACTATCTAGGCCTACTAGTGTGTTATCTGTTTAATCCATTCCATTCATGCACTGCCGTCTCCCCGACGTTATGACACGGAGCTAGTTACCTTATCAGCTTATTTCTTCTTAAAATAAGCTCAAAGGCTTTTCAGTCGGGGAAGACAGGCACAGCAATTCAAGCATGAATAATATTAATAGCACTGCGGGCTCTTTCTCTAAGTACCTCGGCGATCACCATTTTAATTCCTGAACAATCATAACGCACATCCCTGCCCGTTTCCTCCTACTTTCAGTTCTTTTATGTCCCCGTATTCCTCGGCAGTCACATCAAGGAAGCAATGTCGTTTCACCTCGTCTTCAAAGTTTATTGATCAACTTCTTCATCTGCAAGACTCTTTTGTCGCCTATCTCTCCTTCTCACTCTTTTGGATGTCGGCATATGTTATGAATAAAAATAGATCAACCAAAAAAAGGGTTCTTGGTTTATCATTCCACAGCTGCACTGTGCTGTTGACTGCTGGTGACGACAGTGTATGGAAGTGTCCACAGCCAGCGCCCGCCATGGGGGTGCCAGCGTGGCGTAAGCTGGCGTCAAGTCAAGGTGCCGAGGACATAGGAGAGGCGTCATCCTCCTCATCCTCCTCCTCCCCCTGCCACCCTCTCGCCTAAAGCCCACTCCGCCCCCGTAGAGACTCCCGGGAGAGAGTGCAAACGCCGGTCACATTGATTTGCAGTGGCAGAGATGAAGTTCATGTTCCAAGCCTCCCCTCCCTCCTCCTCCTCCTCCTCCTCCCCCCCCTCCTCCTCCCCCTATCCTCCTTTTCCCTGAAGACTCAGATGCCCCGACTGTGATCCACGATGGGGGAGCTTGGGCAAGGCAAGGAGGGCCAGCATCAATCACTGTTAGGGGGGGATGAAGTGCGGCTGAGGCCAGCAGTGATGATGTTCTGCAAGTACTAATAATAATAACAATGACCATCACGCTGGCGTATGGAGGGGGTGGGTGGATGAAAAAAACAAAAAGGTCCCAAACTGTGAGCCAACTTTCACCGCATGACTGTGTTAAAGATTGACTGGGTTAAGAGGGGGGGGGTAGGATGGCCAAATAGCAGGCTGGTGAATCATGGAACATTTCTATGAGAGGATGGGTCAGAAAATGTCTGCTTTTTATTTCTTCTGATCCGCACCAAATGCTGGCATTAAACCACTAGCATATCTCTGGCTATTTCCCAGACTGAATGAGTTCCATGGACAAAGGGTAGCAGAAAAATGAAAGAGGTTGTCTATTGTGTGTGTGCGTCAAAAGTTCACCTCCCCATGACGAGTGTACTGAAATACCTATTTAGGGAAACTCATTTTTTAATTAGAAACGGATGATTAAAAGGATAAGCAGCTATGAATAATTGTCTGAAATGATCTGAAAACCACGTTTGCCTTGACAATTTCAAATTTGAGTACTTCATTACACTCCATTAAGTATAATTTTAACGTCACTTTTTTTGTCCCTGGTTTGACGCCAGTCAAATAGTTCTTAGCTTCATAGCTTTTACAAATAGCTTCTGAGCATGTCCCTGGCACCACAAGTCACACAATTCTGTTTGTAGTTCAGGCAATTATAAAACTAGCTTTGAGAACTCTCTATATTTAATAAAGGAGTAATAATTCATATAAAACCATGGAATGTAAGCAAAACTCCAAAAAGAGCAAAGAAAAACATGAATAAAAGCATAATCATCTTAAGCAAACGGCTCTCATAATTCATATTAAACATGAATTATTTCAACAGTAAAAATATGTCAGTATGTCCTTTGTTGGTGGGCTGTTGCTGTGCGTGCGGATGCTTTAACATAATGAATCACCGTTATTTGTATTTGTATGCGACAAATGGATGTAATGTTTTATTGTATCAAAGGCTGCATGTGCCTTTATTAAAATACTTTATAGCAAAAATAAATCTTCCACTGTGATTAGTTGAAACAATGGGATAAGTGTGTGCAACGTGTGAAAGTATTTTCACTTAACACTGTACAAGGTCAAGCAAGCAAGTTTTCCATTTACTTTGAAGTGTTGCAGTCGAACCGTCAAACAGATCCAAACTACGGCATTAGAGTCTGGCAATGTTTCATCACCAGACACATTTCCACTCATCCATGAACAATGATCAATGGCAGGCCCTTTAATTTAAGCAATTGATTCAAATCTATGCTAGCTCTCATTCCAATGAGGAAGGCATCAGTTCTCTGCCATGCCCTCTGAAATTGTCCTCGTCAACCACCACCACGATCCATAGCTGGCGCTGCTGACGACAGCTAGGCAAGGGGTTGACACAGATAGGGGGGGAGGAGAGGGCCCTACATCGCTGTCATTTGTGAATCTATGGCTAATAGAGAATAGATTGTGAGATCATGTAAGAGGTGCTGACAGGAAGTCCAGCCATGGCATTCCTTCATTCCATCCGGGGGGCGCCATTGGTCGAAGTGTAACAGCTGAACACTCTGTCCCTCTGGAATCCCCACCAGGCAACTCAATAGACCCCATTGTGGTCCACAAACTCCACGGCACAGTTTGGTTTCATTTGTTGCAACTGCAAGTGGTTCAGTATGGCACACTTGACAATTGGGGTTTCTGGGAGAGATATTGTAGGTGGGAATAGTTTTGAGGGTTAAACGGGGCAATCACTTGAGATGAATGTATAGTGTGAATACCCTTCCACTGTGCATTGTGTTTGTAGCTCGAGCCTTGGTTACATTCCTGACAATACTAGGTTTTTTTTCAAACCGGCAAAGACACTGAACTGCAAAAAATCCACTTTGAAGATAAAGATGTCGGAGTAGGGGTATGCCTCCCACGAAGACTGCTATTCTTGCATGCTGAACTATATTCCCTTCTCTAATCGGTGGAATGTTGTCTCTTTCATCAAATGAGCTGGTGGGATTGGCTTATCCGAACAAGGTACCCGGGTGACGTTAGGCAGGGGTTTACCAGAGGTAGCAGGGTTTTGTGGGTACTGTTCCAGCATAGAGTGAATTCAGGCTGTATCATGGCACGCCTGATTTCCATTTTATGAAGCTGGAATGTCCAACCACTGTAACCTCTGGGTTACCCTATTTGAGGTCCTCCAACTATTCCCCTGATCCTATATTATTTCAGAGCCCCTGCAAAAAAAAACCTCACGTCTATATAGTAAAATTGTTTTAGACACAGGTTTTAAACAAGGCATGGAGGTATCGTTAGGGTTTGTTGGCATTATCCACTATGTAAATAAACCGACGGTACATTCCGTTTGTGAAAGCCACCCCCCCCCATGCTCGCCACCACAGCTCCAACATTCACACGTCCCTCACCCCGGCCGGAGAGCCCCAACTTCATCTGCTTCTACTACCACTTCCATGGGGAGGACCACCGGGTGGAACGCTCATCTCAAATTACTATTTCCGTCAGAGGGGTGTGCGTGTGTGTGTGTGTGTGTGCGTGCATGCGTGCGTGCGTGCGTGTGTGTGTCTTTGCCTTAACAAATTTCCAGTCTTAAGTGATATCTTTTCCAATATAGGCTCTGTCTGCTTATGTAGGTCTAGGGCAAACACGGGTGCAGGCTCCGACAGTGAAGACCGGGCTCAAGGTCGGCGTGGACACGCCATATTGTTTGACCGAGAGTCATCTTGCTCCTCTTTTATTATTCAATCCACCCCACGGCTATGGAATAAGCGTAAAGCTTGAGAAACAACGTGTGAAGGAGAATGACTGTAATGGAACACCTATATAGGTTACGCATATAATCTACAAAAAAAAAGCTTGGATGTCTATATTGAGCATAGAGGGGGATTACACAAAGGCAATTCTGCCTTATGTGCAAGATATAGCAACTTGTGGGTTGGTGGTTGGAAAATAGTTTTTGTGCGTCTATTTCAGGCGAGTGACGTCTGCTTTCTAAGTGGTTTATACGAGGAGACAAGGATTTTTCTCCAAATGCATTTTTAATGGAGAGAAAAGGTGGGGCTCTTATCGCCCTCCTCGGCTCAGGAGACTGTGTCACAAGCATGAGCAATGGCTTTCCATAGTTTGCCTGGAGAAGGGGATGCTAAAAGAAAAGGCAATTACATTTAAGCTAGCGTGGCAGCACACACATTGGCGGGGGGTGGCGTAGGTGGGCATTGTTTGGGTGTTGGCGAATCAGTAGACGAGCGGGAGGAAGACAGATGCATTGGTGTGGAGAGGGGCTTGTTTTACCCATTGACTGAGTAGTACGTAGCGGTATTCCTGGATGGGGAATTTTTGCTGAAGCTGAATCATGATGTTCCCTTTTTGCCACCACTAATAATAGCTCATCCGCTGAAGGACATGCAAAGTCTTGAAAGAGCACTTCCAGCCAAATGCATCCTTACTAAAAGGTCATGAAAATACAAGAAGAATACAGCACTACCAGGAGTGACAATCAAAATGAGACAGAATTTTGGAAAAAGTAGCAATTTAGCAAGACGTCTCTACAAAAAGATCCAGACTAACAAAAGGCTGTAAATGGCTAGAAACCAGCTGTGAAACCAACGTAATTTACTTCAGCTCATATCTTCACATTTACTGAAAATTACTGTATTTTCAGTAGCCATCTCCTGGCTAATATTGCTAGATCTAATGAGATAGTATAATTGGAATTGTGAATTTCAACTACAATTGTAAAGCTTTATTAATGAGTGCAGAGATCAATAGTAGATGGATTACACAAAGGAACATGAGGGGATGCACTAACGAGGCAACATTGGGCTGAATGTGAGTGTATCTTTCAGCACACAGGGAAGAAGTAGAGGGTTTAATAAAAATGCTGCATGCGAGATATTCAAATGTCCAAATCAATGTCAGATAGGGCAGTGCAACATCTTGCTGCTTATAAACAAAACAAATTACTCGACACTAATTCCTTTTATTTTTCCATCTCATTTCTCCTCCAGTTCCATACTAAATATGGAACTCTGGAGCTAACGTAAGCAACATATCAATGCTGTGTGAACAGAGAAAATGAAAATCTATTTGACCATAAGGGTCTAGCAGAAACACTGTAAACACCAATACATCAACACAAATATGGATATATATATTGAACATGTGAACACACAACCTTTGCTTAGACATCAGTTGGCAACATGCAATATTGGCAGCTCCAGGAGCAATTTTGCACACACATCAAGAGAACATAAAGAGTTAAATCAGAAGCTGCAGTTGGAAGGGCATTATGGTCTGGTCTCTGGAATGACCACAGACCCTGTGCCATGACGTCAGCACGTTAATTGTAGGTTTGCTTGTGCAGACATGAGCAATAAGAAACTCCTCCTTACCACCCCCCCCCCCCCCCCGCCGGGGGCGGC
>JAOPUA010000152.1:14155056-14168137 GCA_027122455.1 Trisopterus luscus | reverse complement strand
TCTCTCTCTCTCTCTCCCTCTCTCTCTCTCTCTCTCCCTCTCTCTCTCTCTCTCTCTCTCTCTCTCTCTCGCACGTACACGCACGGAAGCAGGCACCACAACCACACACACGACAGTAAAGTGGATGTTTTCAGATGCAGATAAAGTAGTGCACAAGTGCCGGCAGAATAAGGGCAGATGGTGGGCAGTAATTCGGATAAGAAGCTTCCCTAACTGTTGTGTCACAGAAGGAAAACACAAAGACACAACGCCAAGTCAACATAATGGATTTTGACTTGCTCTCAGCAGAAAACCTACTTCAGAATGTATCCTAATCCATTTGGTTTGTTTTCTGTTTTTGTTTTTTTAATTAATAACCAGTATTGTCTTCGGGCAAATATCTTAAAGATAAAATCGGAATGTTATAAACCTGCATTGTGTGACTGCATTCACTGCCGCAGTGATTCAGTCCGTTACGACAGCCCTCAATCAGTCCATAAGGAGTCACACCAGAGTCTCTTGACCGCAGAGTGGGAACGTTTTCACACCACACTTCCAAACCACTTCACCCAAAAACAGTTTGTTCTGATTCATAGAAGTTGCAAACCAAATACAACACTAGAAAAATACATTGTTGAAAAAAATGCATGGTCATTCGTATAATATGGTCTACCTAAAAAGAAAAAAAACGCGGATAAAACGCAGTTACAGTTGATCCATCGTTATCCTGTTCTAGCGCCCCATGTGGTCAATTAAGGACAGGGTTTTTCAGTGGGCATTGGAGACCATTATATTCATCATATTTGCAGCTTTTTAAAATGGTCTGTCTATCTTGCAGTCCATCAAAATTAACGGTATTGGTAGGCTTTGGACGCAGAGAAACCAGAAATCCCGCAATGCAATCTGTCTTACCGTTCATTCCCATCAGATGAATTAGTCCTTTTTATACAGCACCACCTAGTGGTGCAAGATAATTAATGTATTTGGTAATAGTATTACTAAATAGAAATATGATTTGTGATCAATAAGGCAGATGGAAAAGATGGTTATTGTATTCCTGTATTATCATCATCATTATTAGTAGCCTATTGGTTGTTTGTAAGTTGTTAGTGTGTGAACTCTTAATATGGAAAACCTTTAGCCCTGTATTGTGCATCTTCTTAACAGAGTGTGATGTTACACTTCCCAGAGTTTGCATTGCTCAGCAGGTATTATGACATCACTCTCTCCCACTAGGTCTCTGCATCTCTCTCAATGCCAGCAGGGCGTGGGGCTATATGTATCTAAACCACGCCCCCTACTCAACCACACAGTTTACTAAAGAAACTGGAAACAAATCCTGGAAGAGAACCTCTGTTTATTTGCCAGATATAAAAAATAAAATGTTTTTATTGTAAAGAATATCATTATTAATATTTTGTACGATCATTATGAAAATGATGATGATGGTCATCATCATTATTGCTGCACATGCATATACATATGCTTGATTAAAGGTCTCCGTCCTCACCCTATCTGGAGGGCAGCAGCATTGTGCTGCTAACAGATCCTCTAATAGTACACTGTGAAGGGCCTCATTACTGGGAGAACTCTTGAATGGAAGCCGGAAGGCCTACATGTTGACCACATGTTACCGGGTATAAGCCTGAATGCAAATGTTGGAAACGTCAAGTCAGTCAGCCATCCATCCATCCATCTATCCATTCATTCATTCATTCATCCATCCATTTAGCCAGCCGTCCATCTATCCGTTCATTCATCCATTAATCTATGCATCTATCCACTCATCCATCCATTTATTAATTCATTCATCCACTCATCTATCCACCCATTCATCTATCCATCTATCCACTCATCCATCCATCTATCCAGTCATCAATTCATTCATTCATCAATTCATCCATCCATCCAGAAAGAGTGCAAAAGTGTAAATGAAAACACCAGCATCCTCTCCTCTTCTATCGCATGAATCTAAGGAGACAAATACAAGGTGGTTTTCAGATCAGCCTCCACCCTGATCAGACTGTATGGCGGGTGTGGTGCAGCCGACCCAAAATGGATTACAGAAAACTAGATTAAAGGCGGATAGAGGGAAGGATAGAGAGATGGATGAAGATATAAAATCCGGATTACGGTTCTGACTGATACCGGCACCACAGAATTGTGAGCTATTTTTTGTGCTGCATTTTTTTTTTGCAGTATCTAATTATTTTTCACGTTTCTCCAATCTCAGCACCGGGTTGAAGATGATGCTTTCCCAATGTTTGCTCTCGTTTTGACTGGAACCGCCACCTGTACGCACACCATCTGCCAGTCGGATCATTTGCAGTCTGTTTTTTCGGCATCTAGGCTCAAAGTACCTTAATAGATCCTAACAAGCTCTTTTTTGTTTGCCTTCTACTTTTATGTTCGGTTGGTAACAGATGCATACAGATGCTCCATGCTTGTACCGGTGTCCCTGCGATATTTGAATAAAATGTGAAAAGGGGTTGTTTTTCTGAAAGGAAACACCTTGAGATAAACACCTACAAGGAAATAATGGTCCAAGGAAATAGCATAGGTCAACAACAACTGTATACTTTTCTATTTCAAAAGGGAGGTAGCTTTTTATTTTATCATACTAAAATAGACCTTGGTACACACATAATGATTGAGTTCTGAATTGCTGATGTGTGAATGAGTTACGAGAATGCATTCATAATGCATTACACACACAAGCACACAAAAACACAAACGCATACACACAATGATTGAGTTTTTAATCCCTGAGGTGCGAATGAGTTGAGTTAATGCATTCATAATGCATTTATATTGCCATACCCACAGAAGGTTAAGTGGGGGTTATAGTTGTGGCCTAGCCTCAGTGTAGATGGGGATATGTGGTTTCACATTGGGCTAGGAGCTCGTTGTAGAGCTGGACGTTTAGAAAACGACCATGACGGCCGAGCATGTAAGCTGTCCAAAGAGACCTTTTCAGAACCACTTTCTCCAACGTGCTCTAATGGCTCAGTAAAGGGTTGGCTGCTGGCTGCAGGGTGCAGGCCGGAGCCTGCTTGTGAGTAGGTTTTGCTGTTGGACACGAGGGCTCTGTGGGTCAGGATTAAGGAGCATTTCATTCCGCAGGTGAGGTTGGTGTCACTGAGCAATTAGCATAATTCCATGGTAAAAAGGGGCCTACAACCGTAACTTAAGAAACAACTGCCACAACTTGAAGATGGCTGCAAACAGTAATCCAACGTCAGATGGAATAGAGATAGAAAATGCTATGCTGAAGTCACATCTTTGGCAATAGTTTGGCTTTCCAGTGAAGTCTGAGAACAACAACAAAGAATTGTTGACAAGACAAAGACAATTGTGAATTGTGCAAAGCAATAACACCATACACATCTCAACAAGATTGTTCATCTTCAACGTATCATAAGGTAAGATATAAAGAAATTGCCATTGGGCCAAACAACTTTACAGAAGTAATTTGCTACAACTTTACCACCAACAAGTCAATAAGCTACAGAAAAAACCAAAGCCATTGGGAAGTTCATATCCCATGACTTGCGATAGCTTCAGGCTTTTGCTCAAAACACTGGAGCCAAAATACCACATTCCGTAACCAAAACACTTTTCTAGTGTTCTCATGGCGAATCTCTACAAAGACACGGGAACAAATACTGTGGAGAATTTGAAATAAGCTAATTGTATTTCGCTTACTACAGACGGGGGGACTAGCCGTGCCACACAGGGCTGTATCCCCATCACAACGCATATCATACGTAATTGGGAGATGGCTAGCTATGCCCTGCAGACTCGCCCGTTATTGAGTGGCACATGGGAGTTAAGGTGGGTGTTAAGTGCTAAAACAGCCCGCAACGGAATGAGGTACATTCACAAGGCTGCAGTTGTAACAGATCATGCTCAAAATATGGACACTGCGCTCCGTGAAAGCGCTCTTGGAACACTAGTATAAATCTATAAATCTAGCTACCCAACGGGGGGCCACAGGTACCCGCGCCAGCCGCTTGCTTGGCCGGGCGAGTGCGAAGAGTTGGCAACCTTCTTTCATAGGAGCACTAAAGCGACTGCAGTTTCAGCCTCTAAAAACGCTCTGTGACAGCTTCTGTCTCACAAGCTCATAATGGACGTGTCAACCAGATGGGACAGTTTGTATGATATGCTCGAACGCTATCTGGAACAACAGGCGGCTGTTATGGCAGTCCTGATGAGCGCTGAAGCGCAAGGAAATGCCAGAGACGCTGATTACGTTGGATGTCGGTGATATATCAGATGCAGAGGGCATTGTAAAGGTGCTCAAGCCACCGAGGACTGCTACGACAGTTGTTTGTAACAAGAAGCGGCCCACTCCATCACCACTCAATGATTGTGCGGCTTGTGTGGTTGATCGAGAGGAGTGTCACCGTGTCAGGGGAATTCCCCCATCGAAGGTAGTTTGAAGAGCACCATTCCGAAAGACATCTCCTAGACCCACCATTCAAGAGTCTAGTTCAACTGTTATCTAACCCTCACACACTATGTGCACGCATAGCCTTGCTTATAGGTAAGCATACCCTAACAAGATGCAGGCTATTATTCTTTAAAGAAATCATTCTTTAAAGAAAACATGGAAGATCAGGCCAAATCTTTTATATTTTGATGGGGTTCAAATTAAAATATAAGGCATTACAGAATAACACAACCATTAACCATTATGCTATTTTAGGGATAATAATTGCATTTGGGGGTACGACTAGAATAGGGTTAAATGCCTGTATGTTAGAAAGACCCCTTATTATACTCACTCTTTTTCAGCATCTTACCAAAGTGGTCTGTTTTGTATCATATCGCATTGAGTCGCCCCCCTCCCGAGTAGCCCTTTCTGTTGCCTCTCTGTTGGTCGAACACTTGTGCGTGCGTCGGCAAATTCATCGGGAGCTGGGAGGTGCGACTTCGGTGCGGCTCACTGCACAGTCTGACGTCACACTGTTACGGAAGTAAAGAACGCAAACTGTTTAACATTGAGGGCCATTCTCAGTGGGCACGAATACTCTACCTGGCTTGGACTTCTAGTTCTTCTACTTTGTAGCTTAGCAGACTCAAAACATATATGTATACACATACATCATCTAACACAACAAAGGGAAAAGTCGAAAAAGGAATGATATCACCCTTCCAAACAAAACTATCAAAGAACATGATGAGATGCTCCCTGTTCTTCAAAGAAGGGCCTTGACTCTGTTTAGAGGCTATGAGAGTGCGCGCAGGTATCCGGGGAGGGAGGTAGACAGACATGCAAGCTCATCCAATAATTAATTCAGGCCGTTGAATTGATTAGTTGGACTTGGGGAAACCACAGATAGCGGCAAGCCCAGATTCACCTTTTTCACCACTCTATGGTCTATGGACCACTAACAGTGCGGCAACAGAATTTTTGTGTCAAATGACGGGCACGGCTCCTAACCATTATGCGACTTTGAGTGTCGGGTCGACTTCGGCAGTACAAACTACACGACTGGTTTTTACCGTCTTGCCTTGGCGAATGGTCGGTGGCCCTCACTAGGGAACAAGTCGGGGTACGCACATGAAGACTATCTGATTATTCGCTCCTTCTCGGAAATCTTGCCTGACTAATACATAGTCTTTAACAATACATATAAATCAAAGTTCCATAACTTAAGTTGGGGGACAAAGACTCCCAAGGCAATTTCTCGCCCAAGCCTACAAAGGTATAATAACCCTTTCTCCTTTCTTTGTCGTACCACAGGGGGATTCAATGGAGCCTGAAGGCTCACAGCACCATCACCCTAAACCTAAGGAGTCTCAACTCCCTAAGTAGTTCAAGCCTTTTTCTGGTCCATTATTTTTAATAAACCAAACATTAAGCTTCACAATGGTGTGGTCTTTTTAATGGAAAAAAATGCAAATGCAGTGTTTGAATATGATTACGTCACATATTCTTTAGTCAATGTAATCTTAGATTATCGTATGATTTCTCCTGCTGCTCGGAGCCGACCATTATTTTCTGCTTACGGTGTCAGTGGGGAAAGCGAACAGCCCAGTGATTGGAGCAGCCCCATCTCCACGGAAACCATGGCGGAGACTTGTGTTATCTGCAAAGATAACACGGAGGACAGGGCACAGACAAACGGTTTGACATGCTATTCATGGATCTGAGTTTATTAGAGATGTAGTCAATGCATTCATTGTGGTAAAAAAGACAAAAATACCTAAAACAACATATAAATATATTATGGCTTAATGTCTCCTGTCTGGATGTGATTTAATGTACCCTGTTCAATCTCAAATTCCTTCCCAAGATAAATGTCTGCCTTTTGCAAGGAAAACATACAACATCTGTTTGAATATATAATACGTAGCAATGTATGTATTAATAAGTGCAGGGTACATAGGGATTGCAACCAGAAAGATTAATTTAATTCCATTTAATTGCGACGGATTTCCTACCATACATTTAACATCCTAATGCTGCTGCTGCTGCTAGTCTCTAAATGGATTTGGCTGATATCTGGATATCACAAATGTATTTAACCCTGTTTGGTTGTGAGGACGTTCCTGGGGGGCGGTCAACATTGAACAACCTGTCATCTGGATGGGGAACTCTGCCTACCAGCCTCTGCAGCTGCTAAACAGTGGGGAAGAAAGCTATTTTATACAGACTGAAAAAAACATACATTACTGTCCAACGGGGAAGACTTTAGATATAGATAGATAGATTGATAGACATATACATAAACATGTAGATACATAGATATATCGATCCTGCTCCAATGGTATGCCAATACATAATGACATAATATTAAATGTTTATTTGTACGGTTTCATAAAAAAATCTATGACAATACTTTGTGGGCTTCTGCCTATGTCTATGAAAGAAATGCAAAAGTTGTGCAAGTAATAAAATGAGTTAGCAGATTTATACTTTTTTTTTTGAAATGGAAGTAAGAAGTAATGAGCCAATTTTCCATTTTGAAAGTAACAACCACATCACTGTAGAGGGTTTCACTGAAGTCACGAACGATTTGCATCATTGCAAATGTATGGGTCACACAACAGCGTGAGGAACTGCATGCAGACCTTCAATTCAGTCCCCCCCTCCCAGCTAGCATTTGAACCAAGATGGAACCAAGATGCTCCTGGGTGAATAAGGCCGACGGGGCCTGGAAAGGCAAAGATAAGTGTCACAAAAGACAGATAAGTGCAGCAAAAAACACATTTAAATAAGCAGAAGAAGAAGAACAAAAACTTGAAAAACATGCGACATCACTCAGGGTAATGATTCAGTTGAAAAGCTGAGCTATTGAGCCATTAAACCTGACAGCAGGTGTGCAATGAGATGGAAAATGATGGCAAGAGCCAGGATATAAATACGTACAGTTTGACAGTATTTTATAGCTGTGACCATAATTTATGTATCATTTTCAGATGACTTGCGGTGGGGACAACAAAGGCAGCGATGAGGCCAGACCAAAAGGTCAGCCGTAGGTAAAGGGATGAGAAATGTGTGCGCGGGGGCGAGACGCAGAACACAAAGTTAAACAAAAAAAAAAACGCCACACGTCAGAAGTGCAGTATACAGCCTTTGGCGAGAAAATAATTTACATAGCGCTCTAATTAACTCCAAGGCGCTAGTCTGAGAGACTCCATTATACCCTTGTGCTTACTCAGCAGAAAATTACAGGGGGAGAGAAATGGGTCGGCTCGGCCCTCTTGTTTGACCTGGCAGAGAACACGAGGAGCTCCGCCACGCTGACATTCAGAGGCTCGGCAGGAAGTGGCATAAGGTCAAACAATAAAACACAACTTATTTGTCCCATTTCCATTCCTTCTGAAATAAAGCATGTTCTGAACAAGCAGTAAGGCGACATGCATAAGTGATACAAGTACATTTGATTCGATTTACAAGTAAATGTGTAGTTGACGAGGTGAAGGCAAAGACACAAGGACATTACAGATGCACCCGTTCAAATAAGGCAACTCGGAGCTCAAGATCCAATGAAAAATGCTTCCACTGCCAGTAAACCTTGGCAGAGAAACTTGGCAGGAAGTTGGACACTCGCACGTGCTCAGGCGCGCACACCCACACAAACATAAACACATAAATCTGTGTCCCCGGGCTGTCGCAACCTCTAAAACAAAGAGAGATAAATGTAACTCAATCTGCATATGCTTCCAAATGACCTCTGTACAAAGTCTGCTTAGCCAGCTCCTCCTTCCTCCTCGGTGTGTGTGCGTGTGCGTCTTCAGCAAGGCCATTGTTGCCATGACCCTCCGGATGCACAAGGTCACAAGACAAGGACACTCACTCCCTCCCTCACGAAATGGGTTTCATTTCTTGAGCTTTAATTGACTGAAAGGGCATTCCGATGGAGATACAAGCTACAGGCAGAGGTTATGTATCTTGCTCAAGGGCACTTGTAAAGTAAGGCTATTGATATTGCGGATTGAACTCTGCACCATTTGGACTCACTGGATTTGGACTCACTGGACTGCCTCTATCTGATCTGTATCTGATCCATTTTTCGCTTAATGTTTACTTCCATTTCCATTTAAATAGAAGTACCGGCTTGGTTGGACAAGTGCTTATGTAACTGATGACAGCTGTGCTACGTACTACTTCAGACACAGGCCCTGATAGACCGCCATGAGCCCTGAGAGGAAACACAGGACCTCAGTCAGTACTCTGGCATCAGCAGCAGTCGGTATCACAGTGAAGATGGTGCCTTTCATACCTTTGACGGATAAATAAGAGGCGCATCAAAGCAGGGACACCTGCCGGTCACACATTGATGGACAATCGGCAGAACGCTGAACCCATCACGTCGGACAGCAGACAGTTAGCATACATCAATAGCTTTGCCCACATCTGTACTCTGCAGACTACAACCATCATCAACCAGCTAACGCCACCTCTTAGATATGGTGCCGTTGTGTTGATCAGGTTGGGTTACTACCTAGGCCACCTGTTGGTGTACAGTATGTACACCAACTTGCATAGGGCTGATGTATAAGAAGCGGGCCCATCTCTGTCTAAGTGAAATTATATTGAACATCAATATTTCTAAAACATGCATAAAAAATATAAATTGAAGTGTTTGATAATACACCATTTAAAACACACTCTTGTAGTTAAATCTCTGTTGAGCCTTGGTCAGGAGGTGCGTCGAATCGATCCACCAAAAACAAGGTTCAGCCGGGGTGAGTGTTGGAGCTGGACTCCTGTGTCCTCCATCTGCAGTCTGTCCACGGCCCTCCTGGCGTTGGATGTCAAAAGCAGCAGCAGAGTGTAAGGCTCAAACAAGAGTCCGGCCAGAAGTGATAATGGAACCGTGTGCAGTCACAGATTCCTGCATTCCAGCCGCATTTTGGCCTGGCCATCCTGGGTGATGAACAGTTATTGATTAAAAGTCCAAAAAGTTGGGCCAACTCATTTGCGATAAAGACGAGATTATTCGTTGCAATCAACCAGTGTGTTTGTCTCTCTACCTCGCGCTGTCTTCACATTACTGAAGAACAGGAGAACACAGACACTTCAAGTGCAAATGTGTTGGATAGGAAAATAGATCCAACTTATCATGTTCCAAAATGATAATAAATGCTAATTAGCGGGTTGTCGCTGGTTAGATGGTCTGGGGCCTTTGGGTGTTGCATATTCATAGAGCATCGTATTCTCTGGAAACTAAGTTGAGGAAATTCTCCATTTCAAATGAGTTAAATTACTTCACAAAAAATATAACAAATACCCATTATAATATTCATTGTTTATAAGGATTGAAGATATGGGGAGTTCAGGGTTTTGCTAGTTGCCAGTTGTTAAAGACTTTTTTTGAAGAATTACTGAAGCATATCTTTTATGACATAACCACCTCGATTTATTGGAATATTTTTCTCTGGATGGATGAAAGCCAGAAACTCAAACAAAGATAAGGTCAGACATTGAAAAGGGCAAAAGTTGTTATATAAATAATAATAGGTAATAACAGATAGCATGGGATGAACCCTCCATTCAAGTGTTTAATGACACTCTTGTGGAAACCATTGTGGTTCGGGAAGTGTTTTGAGATTAATCTTTACACCCCCAGTATATAACTAAGCTTTGCATCAGCCCTGCTAGCAGAAAAAAATATGCTTTTAGCACACAAAAAACAAGTAGTACACTAATCAGATGTAGTCTGCAAAGAAGTTGAATGAAAGTCAGTGTCTAAACCAATAACCAGCCAATAATAGGGACACATCAAAACACAATGTTAATCTACATTCAGAGAGTATCACTTAATTTAAACTGATTAAGTCTTAGTTTAATTTGGAAAGGCCAATAATCAGCAGACGTTGAGCTCAACGCGCTTTAACCGAATATTCCAGCACAACACTGTACAATGCGATAAATAAGGTAATTAATCCTGCAATAACATTTCTGACATGGCCTTGCTGGAGACACACACACACACTAATGCTGAAGACAATAGCCAAATGAGCAGAGAGGTGTAACAAGTAAAATACAAGAACCGAGCTTGGGAAGAATTTGAAGGAACATTTCAGAATCAAACAAGACCCATTATGGTGTATAGGATTGTCTGTTCTTGACTCTTGCATTGTTTGTTGAATCGTCTCTTCTAAAATCTTGCATTGTTCACTTGTCTGTGACTGTGTTGCACTTGGACTACAAAACAATCGCCCTCTGGGATTTAATATAGCTTGAACCCCACCACTGCATAAAAAGATAAATCATATCATGCAACAATACAAAATAATAGAGTGCAGAGGGGTGAAAGACAGTGATAACACAATCCTACAAGTTAATGTCCATTGGTACAATTCCGTAAAAAAATACGATAGCTGTAGCCTCTTTGTTGGATGGTGTATTCACAACCTCAGGTGCACTGCCATTTTTCCTTTTTTTCAGAGGGAACCGCAGGAATGTTTAAAACCCCGGCAGCAGACGCCTAAGGAGACCTTCTGAGACATGAGGCGACAGGGAGTCTGAAATATAGAAATAAGTACTATTCCATTAAGAGCTTTTTAGCACGCTTAGGTACCTTAAACACACATCTCACAGACCTTAAGCGAGGGAACAATTCTAGAGATCAGTGCCCTGGCGTCGCTGCAGTTATCTGCAAACATCGGTTATCTACCGATGTGGGTTTCTGATACTTCTGGCTTTGCTCTGACCCGTCACCACAACAACAACACCGTCTAACACCTCCGTTTAACGCTGTCTGAAACATCCTGAGAAATGAACACCAGAAATGGGAATGTTTAGCCTTATCCGGAAACCAAAACCAATTCACCTAGAAAAGTAAAGCCAAGAAGCCCAGACAACCTCAAAGGAAAATGCTTTAAATCACAGACTTCATCAAACCTTACATTGAAATAGAACGTGAGGTTACATAAGGCTCACACATAGCCTTTAGATCAGAATCCCGACATGCTGTGCTATGTCAATAATTCAGCTCAAGTGCTTCCCCTACCGGGGAATGCACTGTTGATATTCTCGCCATTGTTTATACAGCCCAGACATAACTCTATATATTTACACAACTTTCACACTTGATACATGCTCCGTAAGCCTACCAGAACCACAGTGGAGCAACAGGGAAGACTAGAGAGGAGACTGGAGAGGCGTATGGGTTGTTTTGTATCAGAACAGGACCTCTTGCGATATGCTTGTATCATTGCCTGAGGCAAAACGTGGACAGAGAATAAATATGTAGAAGGCTCCTGGGCGAAACTTTAATCCAGGAACGTGTTACCGCCCACCGGAACAAAATAGACAGGGCAAGAGGAGTAGGCTACTTCAGCACACTATTCATTCCTCAATTAACACAGGAAGCTGCCCTTAACAGAAACCACTAAAGATCTGCTGCTGGAGAGCGTTAGAAAAGACTGGGGATTGTTATTAAAGACTGCATCTGTCAATTTCTTCCTTTTAAAACATTTGGGTTCAATAAGTACCGTTGAGATTCCACTTGAGTGGGAAAGAAACTCAACTTGAATCGTCCTCACACACCAAAGTGTATCACATTTCCCTCTCGATTCTCCCAGGACTGAGTTTTAAGAATTTTGTTTAAGAATCAAGAACTTTGAGGTAGCTGGCGAAAAATAAAATTATCTGAATGTCCTTCATACATTACTGAGGTCCTCTCAGGCTAAGTGGGGAAGAGTTGTGCACCATTACCTTGAAGAGGCTTGTAGAAAGCTTACCGTCTGTCCCTCACATGGAGGAAAAGAGCAAAAGAATTCAGGGTTAAAAAAACACCCCACTATCCATCATTTGGTTAACCAGGTGCAACATAAAACAGACACAACAGAGGCACAGAGGTGCTTTATTAAGTCTGACAGATTTTCCGCCAATTTCCACACGTGTGCAGCTTGACGGGGGTAGGTAAAGGACACAGAGGAGAGACAGAACTAGCACAGAACAAACCAGGGGGAGATGGGTTAGAAAGCAAAAGAAATGGAGCACACAGACATAGCTACTCCTCGGGTGGAGCACAAGAAGAAACCATACCCAGGGATGATCTGTACACGTCTGTCTCTTCTGCCATCTACTGTCTTCACCAGATTGATTCATGGAGCATATTGTTATTGCTCTTTCGCTTACATTTGAGATTTGTCATTTAAATCCAGTTTTGAGATATTTCGGTCCATTGGCTTATGCACTCTCGTTACTGTAGAAAGACATCCCACTTAGATATTTTTATTTAATACCTACAGCAACGTGGGCAATATCTTTAAGGTTGAGCATTACTTGTGTTCTGCGTGGGTATCGCTGAAGGTAGACGTTTGGGAAAATACTGGGAGATGCAGTCGGGTGGATGATGTGCACAATACCGTGTTCATACCGGAGAGATTATAAATACACCTGTTGTTCGCTCGTTGAACATTGTGTTAGCAACGGTGCAGAAGACCGGCCGAAGCTACTCTGACCTGCCACAGCCATAATACACGGCGGACCACGTGGGCTTCTACAACACAGGCCCGGCTGTCACGTGTAATCTGTTCACATCTGCCCTCACTCACCTTTGTGTGTGTGTGTGTGTGTGTGTGTGTGTGTGTGTGTGTGTGTGTGTGTGTGTGTGTGTGTGTGTGTGTGTGT
>JAOPUA010000152.1:14143883-14154999 GCA_027122455.1 Trisopterus luscus | reverse complement strand
TGTGTGTGTGTGTGTGTGTGTGTGTGTGTGTGTGTGTGTGTGTGTGTGTGTGTGTGTGTGTGTGTGTGTGTGTGGCAACAGAGTTACGCTATAATTTGCGTTACGTAAAGGCTGCTGTTCTAAGATGTTGCCACTAGAGGCCGTTACAACACAAGGAATAATTGGTACCGTCTTTGGTAAGCATTTTCAATGTTCAACACTGTCGTGTCATTTTGTCTATCCATTTAAAAAAACAGTACTCCAATAATAAAATATTCTCTAGTGATCAAAAGCAAAGTATGTCTATGTGGTCTCCACACACTAGTGTTCCTATTAGTAATGGGTTATACATAATTCCCAACAAACTAAACTCAAACTATATTAGGTAAAACACAAATCATATTAGGTAAAACACAAACTATATTAGGTAAAACGTAAAAACCTGCTGTTTTTGGTAACACACAGAGGATGCTGCATAACATAACAGACTCGATGAGCAGAATCCCTTTGCAAGCTGAGGATGTGGGTCACTTTTAATCCATGTTCCGGAAGGACCTGTCGCAGCTTACCACGTGGGCAGCAGTTGACGGTAAAAGTGAATCAAAAGAAGACCTTCTGACAGCAGAAGTTACAGCACTGCTGAAGCGAAACAATCATTCAGGCATGTTTTTAATTAGCTGACTTCAGCGTGCTGAAGTAGACGCTATACTACTGTATACCTGGAAGCATCTGCTGCATCTCATTTCATCATCCATTAAATAACAGGCTCGTTCATATCAGTTATCACAATGCATTTCAAAACATAATTTCAAACAGAACACAGGTCATTAGTAGTCATCCCTACTGCACATTGTGATTGTGATTAAATAGGCTTAAAGTGGCGATGGCCATCACTTGCATTATTGATTAGGCCAACTTAGATGTGATGTGTGGGATGTGTGGTGAGATGTTTGGTGTGAGAGCCATTAGGGCTGTGACACAATCGGGGATAGCTTGCTGTCGACAACAATGAGCCGGAGATTTAAAAGGTGACAAATTATACCACCAGGTGTGAGCGTGATTAGCCGTTTTGAAAATGTGCCGCTTCTGACATCTAGGTGGACACGCCCACCTAGATGTGTGCCAGAAGTCTCACATTTTCAAAACGGCTTGTAATGGCTAATCACACTCACACCTGGTGGTATAATATCTCCCCTTTAATCACTGAAAACATCTGGTTCCCTCAGCGAGAGCTTCAATAGGAATCATGCACCACTGTAAGTCAGTTTGATTTTTCTGTTAGATGTCACAGGTGATCAGGCTCGGTCTGGCCATCTGTACGACCAAGCAAATGCCCGGTGGGCCGGCCCACATGTGGGCTGGTTGACTCGCAATTGACCCCCCCCATTGTCGGATCAGTGGCGGGCCGGACCGACGACTCCTAGACCCCGCCCGTCGACCGTCGTCGTTGGTCCAGTGGTGGGCCGGTCCAGGAGAAAATTGCCAGGGCCGAATTTTGCTCCCAGTCCGGCCCTGCAGGTGATACTCGTTAGGCAATGTCCCTTGTTAGGTAAAGTCACAGGTGATGTCACTCATTAGGTGATGTCACTTGTTAGGGGATGTCACAGGGGATGTCACTTGTTAGGGGATGTTACTTGTTAGGTGATGTATCGCTGCCTTCAAAACGGTGATGTCACAGGAGATGTGACTCCCTAGGTGATGTGACTTTTAAGGTGATGTGTTGCTGCCTTCAAAACGCTCTGAGTTTGCGGGAGTTTTGGAGGTTCGGACCTTACAGGTTGTTACAGGTGATGTCACTCATTAGGTGAAGTCAGAGGTTACATCATTCGTAAGGTCAGACACGTGTAAGGGGATGGACAGGTGATGACACTAGTACGGTAATGGTACCTGTTATGCTGCCTTCAGGAAACGCCCCTCAGAAGTTTGTAGGCTATGACATAAAACCAGAAAAACTGATCGTTCTTGAGACTAGGCTTCATAACAACAAGTATGGTTGCCTGCAGGGACCTCTTTGCGCTTCTTTTCTGAATCAGATGAATCAGTTATTAGAACTGCTTGTGATGGTTGAACATGAGCGAGAATTTATCCGGTGAATTGTAAGCTAAAATGTAGTGTAATGCAAAAAAATTGAATGGGTGTTTAGTTCGCCTCTTAGTGCTTGCTGCAAGTTCACTTTAGTCTATCAATGTAATGACAGCAAAATAGGTATCCAGTGTTGTGACGTGATCTCAGAGGACTCAGGAAGCTCTACTTCCGCACAAAAACTCAGACCCAACAGGGTGTTCCAAGCACTTTCCTCCCAGCTTAATGTTCGAAACTCAGAACGTTTTGAAGGAGGCATTAGATGAGGTCAGTAGTTATGTGATGGTTCAGGTGATGTCATTTGTTAGGAGAGTATGTGTTAGATGATGTCACTTGGTAGGTGATGTAACAGGGGCACATTTCTTCAGTTGTCATTGCATGAAATTGGTAGAAAGATCTCATCATGGACGCTGGTAAAGATCTGCAATCGTGTGTGCGTGCGTGCGTGCGTGCGTGCATGCGTGCGCACACATGCGTTTGTGAGCTGGGGGGGGGCACGTGCTCAGGTCTCTCTTGAATACAGATTCATTTATCACAGATAGGCAGAAAGTGCATAATTCATCTAAACCTACACAAAGAAAATATAAATTACTAAATGCCTTGAGGGCACATATACCCAAAAGAAGGAAAAAACTTTGTTCTCATAGATAGGGTCAGGGCACGGCCCTGAACGTGGTGAGGGGGTTGGCACTAGAGAACCTCAGGGAGCCCAGCTTCGTCCCAGCAGGTGGGGCAGACGAGGAGTTCAAAGCTATGCCTTCCTGACCTAATTGTTCCTCCAGGGTCGAGAGATGAGAGAGAGAACCCCCTACAAGGATGAAGGAGGGATCGCTCTCTGCTCTGTTGTGACTCTCTCTCTCTTGCTCTCTCTCTCTTTCAACATTAAATGCATTATGGCCTCAAATCACCTGCTGGACATCTTCGTTGGGTCTAGAGTCAAGATGGCCGCTAGGTGGATAAAAATTGAATCCCACCCTTATCAGACCCCCCCCCCCCCCTCACCTTTGTGGACATTTATTGTTCACAGGATGGAGGACTAGCAACTAGCAAGTGACATTTGTGGCTTTCAGTGTGATTAACTTGACATTGTTCTGTGTCAGGTTTATTTGTGCTCAAGGAGTGTACAAATGACCAATAAAACTTAGGGTGTAGCCACATCCACCTGAATAACACACCGGGAATTAAAATTGGACTGAGCACTTTTCACTGGTTTCATTGGTTACTAAACAAAAGAGGTGTAAAATAATGGCTGCCATCCATGGTCACTCACTCATGGCTCGGTGCTGGACCCATTTCTTCTTGCCCGGAATAAATTAGTACCGGTAAAAATGTGTGTGAGCTATTGTTTGAAAGAATGTGGTTGAATGTGGTAGGCATGAACAGGCCAGTGGCTAGGGTTTAGTCTACCCAGAGCTCCAATATGCACGGCTTCACTGAACACATCATTCAGGAAGATACCCAATTTCTGTGTGTCGAAATTAACTTTATTCACTCCAAGTTCTCAAAAGACAAGGATTGTAAAAAAAAAGATTCCTAGGCAAGACATAAATAATACAATTCTTATTCCCTTTTGGAAAGAAAAAAATATATTGAATAGCTGTCAAGGATGAGATGGGCAAAAGGAAGGGAGAATGAATTATTCGAGTATGGTACAGTATATCAATATATAAACATCCCACCATAGCGGAGTGGCCTATAGTAGGCCTATTGTATGTACATAGCTAGGTCCGTAAACCTTAAAGTGTAATTAACTCTTTTTTTTGGCATGTACACACATCAAATAAGCACTCCAGACTCTTTTTGTACTCGGTTATCATTGCTAATCGAGTATAAGAGTTATAAGATAAGATGTTTGGCTTACATGTTATTGGCTAGGGGCACCGCGGAACACTTCCAAAACTGCATTTTAAACCACTAATATAGCTCAAAAAACCACCAAACCTCTGCAGTAGCATGATTAGGGTCCCTACACATGAAACAAAACATCAACAATTAAGTTAGCGTAGCGGGAGTTCATAAAAAAAAAAAATACGTCCCCATAGGTCCATGGGTTTCCCCTACCCATAGGTCCATGTTTCTAGGAAGTCGAATACCGGCTACCGTAACCAATACAATAGAGGCGCCAACAAATTTAACTAAACAATCTCCCCTCTTGATACTTGGCTGTTTTAAATTTGCTTGCATCTCTATATTTCCAAGACCTATGTAACACAAGTTGGTTCCTTACGAGACCACCGTGCATGTTTAACTCAAATAGTGTGGCCAAACAGCACACTCACCGCAGATTAGCCTGTTGACTTATCCGGAAAGGCCTTACTAGCCAATAGCATAACTGATGTGTGCGGATGCACAGCCACTGGGAGTGCATTGTGTTACATAGGTCTTGATATGGTTTTCTGAATGTGTTTAGAAGCCCCAAAAGTGGATAAAGAGCTTGCCCACATAGGTTAGCGTTATAGCTATTCCGTAGTGCCGGCAGCCAGTGCAGATCTCTGGCTTGGTCAAATCAATTTGTCACGTTTTTAGCTTCCCTCAACAAGGGAAAACCCCCAGGAAAATAATAATGGGGTCCAAAATCACTGTAGTTCTCTTTTAATACATTTCTAAAGAGCAATGAATTCCCGTCTTGGGATAGGTTCCTTCAAACCAAACTAACACATGATCACGTAGATCTGCTATTAATTATTTCACATGCCCTATACAAGAGTTGTTTGTGCAGGGCAAAACACTTGCTCAAACTCTTATCATGTGTTCTTATAGCAAATAATTTATTATTTACAATCAATTTACTTTATTTCATGACACTAGAGGGTGCTGTGGGCAGGATAACATTTTAAGGAGGATTTGAAAAAGGAAGCAAAAAAAAAAAGTATATACACAACTACGTCAATTACATTTCATTCATGGTCTCCATGCTCTTTGTTTGATATAAAGTTGTTTAATAAAGTCCCCCCACCTCCCCAATACACATTCCCATTGCCTCCACACATCTATTTCAGACTACTTAGCTGTGATACAGACTGCATACACAAAAGGTAGGCCGTTTAAGCCTGCAAACAAATTTAGAACATACACACTGTCACCGACCTCCCACTGAATACTGAATCTTTACACATTGATAACATGATCTTCCCACATACATCTGCACCCTTCTGCTCACTTCCCTACTCCCACCCTCTCTTCTTCTCAATCAAACTGACAACCACTGCTGGGAGCCCCCCGCTGTCACTGTCGGGCCTCTCTCCCCCTTCCAACCCCTACCACTCTCCTCCCAGTCTTCCAGCAGCTCCCCTCTGTGCCCCTCACCCAGCTCCCAGCATAGTCTAGTGTCCACTGCCACAGGGAGCCCTTCCGCACATACACACACTGTCTGATGTTACAATGTACACACACAATATGCATAACATGGTACGGTTCAAAAGAGTCTGGTGCAGTACAGGAGAGTACAGCATAGTGCAGTACAGCATAGTGTAGTACAGTATAGGATGGTACAGTACTATATATTATAGTACAGAATACCATCAGACAGTATGGTTAAGTACAGTAAAGGATGTATAGGGTAGGATAGTATCAGTAAGGTATAGGATAATATATTATCACCGTACAATACAGTTTAGTATCATACCATACGGTAGAGTATAATACTGTGCTGTACATAATAATGAATAGTATATACATGACATAATACACAATAGTATAGTTTCAGAGTTCAGTATTGCATAGTGCAGCACAGTATAACAGTATAGTACAGTATAAAATGGTTGGATAGATTGTCAGTGCTCAGTTTTAATCACATCGTAGTGTGCCACGCAGCCTTTGGCTTACATTGAAAACCACATCAAGCGATTACCGCTCAGCACCACAACAATGACAGTTCAAAGTAGGGGTTATGGTTCCTTCAGAATGTCAAAATGAGGAGCTGGGGAAAGCAGCACAACGTGCATTCACAACAGACGATGACAACGTCTTTTTCCTTTTAGCGCTGTAGTGGCGGATACGCTGCTCATCATTAATCAACTGGACAAATGCATCTCCAGCAGGCTCGGTGTGACTGAGATGGAGAGACAGTGAGTCAGAGATGGATGGAGGGAGGGAGAGAGACCGAGAAAGCGTTAGGAGAGAGAGAGTTAAGTGGAAGAGGGCGACAGAGATGGGAGCGAGAGAGAGAGGGAGCAGGGAGGAGGGGAGCTAAGCAAATCAAGTCAGCTTTGATTAAGTCACCTTGGACAAGAGGACGCGGATAACAAGATCCATTAGGTTGAATTTCCAGATTCTCCTGTATTGTGTTTTATGTCAATAAAATGGATGCCCACAGTCGTTCAAAAATGTTAATTACACCCACCAACGAAAGAAAATATTTACGTATCGCAACACCAATTAGCAATCTTGAACTCCAATTAATCATCTGTATTTCTCTCCAGAAATTATTACCTCGTTGCACTCTCTCTAGGGGGTGTATAGAGTTTAGACATGATGAATATTAGCTATCATGAACAAAAAATCCATCACAATTATAATTTATTATCAGCCATCTTAAGGCTGATACAATAATTCAGAGCTCAATTTTCATGGATGATTGAAGGTTAAACTGCAAAATTGAATTCATAGAATACCTCACAGTCCCATGTTCAGAACATAATTCAGTGAGAGGAAACGGGAGATGAGGCAGTTTGAGACACTGCTTCAATTTACCACACGGGGGCGCACTATTACCGTTCCAGACAATACTGGTTGGTAGTCACTGGATGTCTCGATGGATAGAGGAAAATGGAATATGCAGAATGGGGTAATTTGGTTCTGGACAGACAGAAGTGGAGATGTAGGCTACCACCGATCCAAAAGGAATTTACATTCAAGCCCACAAGGAAAGAGGGGGGAAAAATAAGAAAAAGAAATGTCAATTATTTTGAGTTTCTCAACTCTCTGGTCCATCGCGGTTGTTTTGTTTTGCCGAATTCAATGTTCAATAAATCATAGTTTATTGAATATTAAACAGCACACATATGAAGGCCTGATAGTGATTGTATCATACAAACCGTACTCCTCCACAACAGCCAGCCCAGCCCCGGCCCAGAATCCATACCTCTAGAGCCAACATTTTTTTTTGTATTACTCCTTGTTTGTGTGCAATCGAACAGCAATGAATATTCATCAATATTAAATATCTTCCAAATTTCACCTCAAAAAGCCCCTCAACATCCACCACCAACAAATCAAACAGTTTGACAGTAATCTACCAGGCCCGGTGGGCTAACTTGCGGCATAAATTGGGTCCTGGTTGAACATGAAAAGACATACAGGTCGAGGCGCTCATTTAAGCCTTCTCCACTCCGCTCTAAAGGCTACATCTGAAGCATAGCCTTGGGCTGCTTCCTATCCGCTCCTACAGCAGCCCGTTAAAAAAAAAAGAGCAGGAAGGGAAAGAAAAAAAAAAAGAAAAAAAAAAAGAGTGCACTTACAAGAGCAAGACTGTCTCTGGCCTCCCTGCTCCGAGGTGCACGACTGAAGACCCGCGGTCCAATTTATAAAACCCCGCACAAGAGCAGGTCACATGGATATTCCAGGAAAAATAAAGGAAGAATTCATATTTGATGCATAATTGTGTTTTCAATACTGCCCAGTTCCTGCTCCGTGGAGCCGTTTGGAACATTAACACCTTCACCTCTGGGGGTTAACAGTCATGAGGGTGGCTGTAATGTAAATTAAAAGGAGATTTAGAAATACGTTTGGATGCTATATTAAACAATCAACAAAACAAGAAAGCAAAAGCAGAAAATGTCATCATGATGTGATTGGGATTAGGAAAAGCTCTTTATGTGTACAGAACCCGCAGCTAAATGCAGGAGGTTTATAAAGGGATACGGAAGCTGCCAGTCATCCACTGAAACCATACATTTAGGCTTTTCAACTGCCAATCTATGTTCACTACAATCATTATGCTTAGAACATACAATTATCTTCCTTCAATCTGGGCAAAAAAAAAAGAGAAGAATCTTTGAGGAGAATTACTCTGCAAATTATATTGAAATGCCGCCAAAACCACCAGCATGCAGTCGCTTTGCTGTACCGTGGATTTGAGTGTGAATCATGGCACTACATCTAAAAATCATCTGTCGAACCAATCCCTCTCCAAAAACCCATATTTGGGTCTCTTTGGTCCACTTTTGAATAAGTAAAGCGGCCCCTGGATTAACAGTGGATTTGGCTAACGGACAGATTAAAAGGTCTGGGCTGGACTCGACCGCCTCGGTTCCCGACCAACGATGATAACAATGCCAAGGAGCCATGAGCTCAACTCTGACCCACTTCCAGTGTTTCCTGTACATTTCCAGCGGTCTGCCTACCCAGGACCGTAATCCCGCTGGCCCACGATGAGGTTATAATTCCCCTCAGGATAGTCTGTTGTCTGCTGTCATTTTGATTTTTTTCTTCGACCATAAGCTAATTATATCTTTAATCATTGCTGACACTTTTTCAACCAATCGCATTCCCATCCTTCAAGAATAGTTAGGTGTAAAATGTTTGCCCAGACAGCGAGATAGGGGGAGAGGGGTATATCCATAAGTGGATTTTTCCCAATTTGTGGCATTCGGAGCTGCGATTTACGATCGTCAGGCGGTCTATTTACTGTGGCGGTATTACCGCCCCACTCCTCTTAGCCTTCCCCGAAGCCCCCCCACAAGCCCCTAATGCAGTATTGACTTATATTTCATCCCACGGACACACAGACACAGAGATCCCGTCAAGGCAGTGGAGAGCACATTAGGCTCTCCAGAGGGCCTTCACGCATACTTTCCAGGAGGGTGTCTTTAAGACTTCCTTCTTTCTCAATTTCCACCCCTCCTTTGGCTCGATCTCACCCGGAGGACAGAAACGCTCCTCTCACTCTCCTTAAGGACCCGCTCCCTCACCTAGCTCTACAAATATTTGAAGGATGTTAAGTCGGAGGTCCTGCTGAGAGCAGGGGAGGTTGGGAGAGAGAGTGAGGCACCTTCGGGGGTCGCCATGGTGACTTTAGGACGTGGACAGGTCTCTTGAACACCTGCGCCCCGAAGACTATAGAACTGCAGTCATGGTAGGGTGTGAAGGAGCTGTAGCCTTCTGCCCAGGGCCGGCGCTGCTCATAGACTGTATAGGTGGTAGCCTAGGGCACCATTTATCCATAGGGGGCAGAGAAGGAGAAGGTTAAAGGGGCTAAGAAACATGTATGTAGTGCACCCCAAGTGCACATTTTGACCATCAAGTAAAATATACAGTAGTGTATTCTCTTTATTTGAATGCGATTCGCTACTCTTATGGTGATTAAACAATGATTACAAGGATTCAAACTCAACGGTGGATTAACATGAAAGAATACAGAAAGAAAATAAATGTAATAAAACAATGAAATAATAATTAAAAAAAATGGTAATTTAAATGCATATTTTTTAATGTGGGTTAATCTGATAGTTTTCCCGGAAAATCTATGAAAACAGAAGGCTTTTATTGATCAATAGCACAACAAAGAACATAGTTAAAAAGACAAGTCCAAGTTCTTGCTGAAAGAACATTTAACAATGAGAATTTCGTGAGCCTGTTACGCGTCTGACCTATCGCATTCGTTATTTATCTGGGTAGGAAGCCCGTAACCTATGTCTGTCCCAACGTGCTGCGTTGAACTTGAGGTGTTTTCCTAACCTTTCCCTGGCTGAGTGCAGTCTTACCTATCCAGGGTGCTTGCTGCGAGGCGTACTCACCGCAGGTCCGCAGCAACCGTAGGCGAACACAGCTCTCAGCTGTGACACGCCGCACCAGCATCGTCTCCAGGTGACCAGCCCATGCTTTGAATCCCGTCGTTCAGTTTCCCCGTGTATTTACAACCAAAAGTTCCCCCAAAAAATTGTCTCGACAGAAACGTGTGTTCTTCGTGTTTTAATCCTTCCAACTCAAGAGTCTCACCCGCAGAGAACCACCTTTCCAGAGACTCTCCACTCAGAAACTCACTTCCTGAGACTCACCTGCCCACTCCGCAGTCGCCATTTACCACTTATGAGCACCTCAACAGCGCCCCCTCCGTGTGATGTAAGTACTGACCCTAACCATGAGCACACTATCGAACCCTATTTCTAACAAAGCTACAAATGGAGTTGAGCTAATTCAGGCTTTGGTCGTCTTAAATGGAAATCAGTGTGTGCCCATTTTGTACAGACGTGCTTCAGCAGCCTGAACCGTACTAGTCAAATGACCTTTGCTTGGTCCAAGCACAAAGTTCACCCTGTTCTGCAAATATCTCCCGCAAGAATACAAAATAGACCCATTTCATATTCTGACTATTTGAAAAACAAAATATGCAAAAAAAAAGAAAGAAAATGCCACAGCTTGCTGCTCAGTAAGACAAAAGCATTTACTAGGAAATGCAGAATGAGTGGACCGCAATTTGCCACTGGAACTCAAAAAGAAACCTTTGTGTTTTCAGAGGTAAGTGGTTATGATTATGATTATTCACAAGATGAGAGTGACAACAGATAAAGTCAAAGCAAAAATGGAGGGAAGCAGGAAAGTGGAGATCTGCGTTGGAGCTGCTCTACCACAGATGAAGGAAAGGTTAAACACCATTATTACAGACAGTCTGAGCATTATTTTACGATACAGACGTATTAATGTTCATTGAGGTGAACGATCAGATTTAAAAGCAGGGCTTTTTATATCAGACATTTGCTTTAAAAACTCTTTGTGTCTTCTAGGGACAGTGGCAAATTACTTTACTGTAATGAGCAAGCCATTATTAGAAAGAATGACTTAATCATCTTAAAAAAAATCTAAATTAGTAAGTGTTGAATTTGAGATGGGAAAATTAAGAACATTAAATAAATTATCAAAGCCTCTTCTTCAAAGGACCAAAATATTCCTTTTAATGCCCAAGTACTTACTAGAATTAGTAAACCTCAACTCATAAAAAATAGATACATAGCCCTATTATTAATTTGTATGGTATGTTGTGGCTGTGTGTGTGTGTGTGTGTGTGTGTGTGTGTGTGTGTGTGTGTGTGTGTGTGCGTGCGTGTGTGCGTGCGTGC
>JAOPUA010000152.1:14105757-14121879 GCA_027122455.1 Trisopterus luscus | reverse complement strand
CCCCCCCCCCCCCCCCCCCCCCCCCCCCCCCCCCCCCCCCCCCCCCCCCCCCCCCCCCCCCCCCCCCCCCCGCAGAAGAGGGAAGAAAACAAAATGACACCCATAAGCAAGCCATCAGAAAACCAGAACAGACCCAACAAAAAAAAAAACAACAGACAAGGCACTGAGGGAAATAAGAAAAGGGGGGAGGGGCCAAAGGCAGTGCAGAAATAAATAGTGCACACGTATAAATTGCACATGCACATACTATCATACACACTGATGATACATTATGCTGCTTGACTAACAGCGATGGACATAATAACAAGGGACGCTATAGAATGGCCACATACTATACCGTCCTTTTTTATCCAGGGACACAGAGCGCAATTTCAGAGAAAAACATGTCATACATTTGGAAATTTAGCTAATGTAAAATACATTAGCCTCAGTATGATGGACACAATAATAAACATGTCTTATATGAATCAAAAAATAACCATACCAACCTGGGTAAACCATTCATCCCATGTCTACATACATACATACATTTGTTGAAACCCCCCTCGAAACCCCCATCTTGCCATTCGTGAGTGAGTTGCTCTTTGGGAGAATATCTTCGCAGCAAAGCAGGAAACACTTCCTTGTTTCAGTTAACCAAATGATTGCTCAGTGAACACTGAAATCCAACGGCAGGATAACAGCTACTTCTGCTGCTAACCCAAGTTTTATTTCACGATATCTTTAGGAGTGAATACTGTGTTATATAATATTGGTTTATAGATGTCATGCTTGCTACTTTAACAACTTGCAGATCTGCTGTGAAAAGGAGTAATGACTCTCTATCGTACCCTCAAGTGTCAGCTCTTGATGTTGCTATTCTCACCCCAAATACCCTCGTCTGATATAAATATACATACTGTAGATGTATCTGTCTCCTTGATTATAGTGTTTTTTTCCGTCTTATGCTAATTCACGCTTAAAAATGGTGAAACAATTACATTTAGCTGAACGTCAACTTTAATTTTAAGATAATTCACAAGTGGTGATTAAACCGTAATTCCCTCTTCCTATGTGTAGCAACATATAGCAGCCACAGATACTAATTAGCTTTCTAATGAGTTAGTTAACTAGAAAGCATATGCATGTGATATAAAGTATGGTTCAGAGAGACAAAGGGCACTGCTTCGAGAAAAGAGAATAAATGGACAAGAAGTAGAAGGGTTGTTTAGCAAGATAATATGGTGGCTTGAACGTGGCTGTCGGAAATTGTATTACAAAACCGAAAGCTATCAAACATGGATTTATCAGTGATGAAGGCAAGACAAGGACTGGGTTTGCTTGGAGTGGAGAAAGACATTTTTATTTTAGAGTCTATGTTAACCACAACTATACCCTAACCCGTTCTATTGGGTTAGGTTAAAATAGGTATTTTACCTCAGAATGGCCTCTAAAGCTTGCTTATGTCAAGCTTTTGAAGTATTAATATTTTATTTAATCCAGCTTGTTGCTATTCTGACCTAGTGCCCACGCTCCGACTGAAGGGGTCATTGCGATTACCTTGGGTAGGCAGAACGTTTACAAAACCCGGGCATAGAAAGTTTGGCAAACGATTCAAGGACACTGGCTTTCAATTTGATGGAGAGAAAAAAAATGGAAGACTGCCTGCCTGCCTTTAATGACAGTAAGGTCAGATAGGAAGGGTTTCTACCTATTGAAATGGTTCAGAATTCCAATGCAGCAGGAAGACAAACAACTTCCTGGCTCTGGATCCAAGGCTCTCGTTTTCTTTCAAAACGTACGACAAAAGCAGCACTTCTGCAAAAAAAGATTTGCGGTTTGCTTTATCCCCATTCATACCACAGGCAGAGGCTGTGTAAGGCCACTTCATCATTGTGTGTTCCATTAGGGTGCAGGGCCTGTCCCTTTAGGGGCCCTCTTGTGTTGTGTCCCTTCCCCTCCTCAGGCCTCGAACATGGTGTGCTGTCTAAATCCTTGTCCACTGATCACCAGTTCATATGATGCGGGCAGAGGCTGCTGAGACCAAAGACTTGGTGGTTCCCACTAGCCCTTTGGAGATCAACAAGTGGAGACCCTCAGATGTTAAGTGGCCTTCTTTCGTTTTTTTGCTACCGGAATCTCAAAGCCCAATGGGATCGTTCTATAATAATAGGCATGACTAGTTTTTTTCCCAAAACACAACATAGATTAAATTGGTGTACAAATATCTGCGATGTGTCTACAAAATCTGAGCTCATTAATTTGGTGCTCAGCAGGCCTAAAAATACCAGCGATATTTGTAGGCCTGCTAAAGCACTTAATTAATCACTTGAATAGACATGCGGCAGAGTTCTTTGAGCAAGATGATGCTAGATTGTACATTGTACTGCACTGCTGCCAGTCTGCAATCAACTCCTGGCGGCATTTGACAGGTATTTGACGAAAACAAAACTCTCAAAACGCTGAACCTTTACTGTTCACATGCTGGTGATTTACAAGTATAATTTTCCACCCAATACAGGGTGATTTTAAACAATGGAATGGACGCCTACACTATAAAAAGCACCCACCCACAATTCCATATAGCATACCTGGGCAACTGTTGCCCAGGCAAAAGTCAGAATGACAGCCTTGTCTTTTAAATGGTCAAAACCCGCATGTATGTCAGCAAGGCTCAAACGCCTTGAGAAACACAGAGAGAGAGAGAGAGAGGGAGAGAGGGAGAGCGAAAGGGGATCCGGCCGAACAAATATGACAACAAAGACGAAGAGGATTCAACCACACCTCATGTTGTTTCTAAGAGAGTTATGTTCTCCGTAGGATCCATCCACAAAGGAAGTAGGAATGTGGTGTGGGAACAGGGAGGAAAAAGGTTTCTCTTTGTGCGTATTACTTTATCAAGCACATCTTCCATTGTGGGGACTGAGGTCCAGAGAACCACTGCACGTGTGTTTACGTCGGCGCTCATGCATGGGCCCGACGTGACTGCCAATACATCCTTGGCATTGGTGCTTTAAGCCACAGCCAAGCGAACTGATTGCCTCTTGGCCCTGCTTTATGAGTTCCATCTATTTTTGGCCATCACAGTACGTAATAATGGCGCACTAATGACAATAACCCTCCACATTAGGAAGATGAGTTGGCTCACACTCCTGTGTTCGCCTGACATGGAGCGCAATACTTCTCCCCTGAAGCGCATTCTCACTGCCGTATGTGTGTGTGTGTATAAATATACGTGTGGATGTCTCACATGACTGCAGTGTGTGTGTGTGTGTGTGTGTGTGTGTGTGTGTGTTTGTGTGTGTGTGTGTGTGTGTGTGTGTGAGACAAAACCTTAATCAAGTTAGCCATTACTTTCTGGCTGTTGTTTTTGAAGTGGTCAAGGGAACATGTAAGAGGGAGATGGTGGAATAATCTGGCAGAGAACGAGGGTATGTGTGTGTGTCTGGGTCTGCAGGGGGAGCGCTGAGAGTACAATCACAAAAAGGAGCATGTACATGTTTTAAAATTCTTAAATCAGTTCGCCAGATGGCGGTTGCACAATTTAAGCTGCTTACAAAATAATGTTCTATTTCCCCTTGTGCTCTGTATTCCCCCTTCTTTTCTATCGTGTGTGTGGGTGGGTTCTGGTTTGGACACCGGCCTGTCCCCGAGATGTTTTGAGTCATTTTGTGATGTTTTCGAGGCACCACGTGTGCCTCCTACCTGAGGCAGCTCAGGGAATCCCTGGTATTGACAGGACTGCTACTGTGGGATTGAGACTCCAGGAATCCTAAATCTGGTGACAGTGCACATTTTGAAAACATCACTCACATACTCCACCTCTAGACGAGGGGAGAAAGGCAGGAGAATGAGAGTGACGGAGGGAGTTAAGGGGATTTTGTAGATTCTAGTTGATCCTAAAACTCTTGGGAAAAGTGTGAATCAGCACAAAAACTACATCTGCCAGAGACAGCCAGTGGATATAGGTGGAGTATAATTCCCATAAACCCATGACAAACAAGTAGCAGCTGTGTTTTATCATCAGACTAATCGTAATACAATTCTATCATAAACAAAGTACATTTACTCTTTGGGGGGGGGGGAGGCTTGGTGAAAAAATAAATAAACTCACAACCCAACAAAGAAAGGAACAACAGGGGTGAATAGTAAGATGAATAGAAAAAGGCTCCAAGCAGGACTTTGTTGTTAAGCTGTTTGCTTTGCGCCATGTTAATAGCAATCTAGTCATCTTAAAATGTCAAGCACTTAAGGGCTCCATGTTGGGGTCAAACGTTTTTTAGAAAGGGCTCAATACGCCATTCTACCCCCTCTTAATAGGAAATTGATTGAATCAAAAAATAGAAAAATAGCCCCCATCCCACTCTGATGGATTCAGTTAGCACCATTAATTTTGCTCTACTTTGCCCATGTGTGTGTGTGTGAGTGTTCATAAATAAAATCAACCGCTGGCAGCCTAGAGTAAGTATGACAGAGGCCGCTTCACTCGCCTCCCTCTATATAGCCAAGGCAATAACGGAACGCTCAAGAGAGGGTTTGAAAGCACGGAGACAAGAAGACAGAGAGAGAGAGAGAGAGAGAGGCAGGGGCAGGCGATGAGTGGGCAGCGGTTTCATAACATGCAAATAGCTGCCATGGCGATGATGATGATGATGATGATGATGATGAGGATGAGGATGAGGATGAGGATGACGACGGCGGTTGGATATTTTTTCCCTCGTTTTTTAATCGGCCGGCCCACAGATCTCGTCGACGCCCCGCCAGGTTATCCTGAGAAGGAGTGAGTGTGAGGGAGGCGAGTTGGGAGGTGTTTACCGGCGCCGCACCTCCTCCGTGCGCCTGCGAAGAGCGCGATTAGCCTGATGATTGTTTTTTTTGTGTTCATGTGACTCACCCAAGAAAAATCCCTTTCGGCGCTAAATGAATCAGGGCAGGTATAATCAGAGCGGCTCCTCCACTCCGGCGTCTCCTCACAGACTTGGCTCTTCTCCTCAAAACTAACGCGAAAGGAGATGCCAATCACGGGCGCACCCGCCCCTGTTAGCCGCACTGCCTTTAATCCAATCAGATGCTATAATCAAGCACAATGCCGCGGCGCCTCGCTCTCTTTCAGAGGGGGATTCATTGCAATCCAGCAGCCCGTCAGAGAGACTTTTGATTGCCTTTCCTGGTCAGGCCGATATTCCCCATGCCGGGCCCTAAAGCTAGGTTTATATTTCTCTCCCTTCATCTGCACCTTTCAGAGATGGAGGAGTCAAGCGTCTCAAGTCTTTTTGTTTTCCCCCAACGTGCACTCAGACGAGAACAGAAATACTCTTTCATTTGGTAATGGTAGGGGAACTGGGTTTTAGCCCAGAGATCTCTAATGGTGTGAAATTGGAGAGGCTTTTAAAGCTAAAGACGAACGGGTGTTAGCAGAATATAATCCGGGGCTCAGAGAGGGGGAACAATCAGACCAAGATTATGATAAAACTGGGGGAAAACAGGGAGAAACGAAAGTGTGTGCATGTACATGTGTATCATTTGTGCGAGTGTGTGTATGTGTGCGTGTGTTTGTTAGAAAGAGGAAGAATTGCAGCCCAGGGCCTCCAGGGTTACAGCTCCATCAGCCCTGCCAATCACACCAGAACCTGTATGGTCGGCTGCTCCCAGCCTTCCTCTGACACACACACACACACACACACACACAGGTATGCAAATAGTATAAAGTACCATAAATGTAAATAAATACCAAGTTTGATCAAATATTAGTATATATTATTCTTTATCTTTGCGTTTTACTCTTCGTTTGACAGCATCATCACAAAGTGATAGTTGACATTTATGTACCGAATAGTTTGAAGATATGGTGTTTCTAATAGGAGCGTAGCTCTGGGACCCTCAGATCTAAGCATACCGATGTTTAGCATTAGTAATATTCTTCTCCAGTTTCAGTATCTGACCATAAATGCATATTAACACTGCATACAGCACTCATGGGGCCTATATGGTAATGCATTTAGGCACGCGCGCACACACACACACACACACACACGCACACACACACACACACACGCACACGCACACACACACGCACGCGCACACACACACAAACATGCGCACACACGCACGCCTGCTGGAGCTCTAATCTTGCAGGAGCACGGACAGTGCGGCATGAAACGGCACTCGACCAATTAATATTCAGCGCCTCCCACGTGGTGAGACGTATACATTGGCCTGGTGGGAGGACACGGGTCAGTGATACCGGCAGCCCGCCTGGAACACTCCCCCCGCAGAGGCCCAGCTCCAAACACTTGTTACCACTCCTCCTCCTCCCAAAAGAAAGTCCGTGGCTGCATTAGAGTAAGGGGTTGGGGAGGACTCGGCATAACTTATTCACGGCATTCCGGGGGTGAACCAGGCATTAACAAGTGTATGAAAAATGAATATATCAATGATACTTAACGCTTCGGAATCGCTGGAAAACGTACAGAGCGTCCTCGTGTAATCTCCCACATAGCAAATAGAAGGAAGTGGGGGCAACGCGGGGGAAGTGAGGAGGGCCAAGGCGATGTGCATGCGCTCAGCGCTCGCACACAGACCAATACACAAACACACATGATCACACACACACACACACACACACACACACCCGGATGAGGTGCGAGGTGTATGGAGGGGATTCCGTACCTTGAGGGCCGTGGGAGTGGGAGATGATGGCGGCGGAGGTGGTGGAGGCGGGGGTGGTGGAGGTGGTGGTGGTGGTGGGTAAGGGGGTGGTGGTGGGGGCATCTGGATGGGAAAACAAAAGGTACACCACAAACACATGATGGGGACGGCAAAAGGAGGAGTGCAAAAGTAAGAAAACGGCAAAACGACGCACACAACGTAAAAAAGACCAAATTAAATTAAATAAACGGCCACTGGGGAAGAATGGAGAGGAAGGGGAGTTGGAGGTGTGCGTCAGCACGTCAGCAGTCAATGTGAGCTCCCCCCGCCCGGCCTCCACCTACTGGCTGCAAGGGAGAATGAGATGAAATATTGACTACGGCGGTGGGCATGCCATTGTTTAAAAGTGATTAATTGCATAACGAGCTATGGGCACTCGTGGGCGTCATGGTTACGGGGCGATCAATCTTGACAAACAAAGAAAACGGGAATAATGCCCATTTGATACCTTGCAGAGAGAGTCGAACACTATGTCATTGGAAAAACGCAGTAACTGGCAACAAACAAACCCGGGATCCTGACAACCAATGAGCTGCATCGACGGCAACACGGAGGAAACCGCCTCCGTAATAAACCGCGTGTGCTGGCAGACGTTGGAGAGAGTGGCAGACATGCCTTTAGCAGAGTCCAGGCCTTATTTGTAATTGTTTTATTTCATTAGACAGGTAGGACCCCCCCACCCTCTCTCTCACAGACACACACACACACACACACAGACAAGACACCTTCAACCTGGGCAGACAGCCACGGGAGATATCAACAGTGACAGTTCCCCTGTGGAGGGAGCGGAGGCGTGGTCGTAAGCAGCCGCAGGCAGCTCGGCCCTGGTTAGCAGCCCCCGCTTGCCGCTGTTTTCCTCCGGTATGTGGACTTACCCCGGGGGGGCTCAAGCATGCGGTGAAATAACCTTTTGGGGGTGGGGGGGGGTGGGGAGGAAAAAAAAGAAACAGGAAGAAAAAGCAGTCTTACAGGGCTGTTTTTTTTTTTTATCAAAATGGGAGTGGGAGAGGGAGGGGGGGAGAGAGAGAGAGAGAGAGAGAGAATGTGTTGCTAGGGAGCAACTCATCATGCTACCCTACAAAGATATCTCTTCTTAGATGAAATTGGGACCGAGATGAACAAGTGGAGTGCCTGAAAAGTAAACTTCGCTTGAATTGTTGTCCTTTAAAAAAAATTGATATTTCTGCCTTTTGAATGTTGGCAGAAGAAAAAAGGCACATGGCAATATCAAAGACAAAGTCAACCACAAAAGCAAAGTTTTGTTGCAGACTTGTGTCTATAACTACACACTGAGGACACAAAGACTGTATTTTCGGCCCATGAGCAGGTAGTGATGCGAAGATGACGTCAATCTCTTCCTCTGGTCCTACAATGCAACAAACGGAGTTCCTGGCTCACACCCTCCAGTGCTCGGTGTGACGTCTAACATGGACATGGTGCTGCGGCCAAATGAGACGTGGCGACCCATTGAATCAGGTTTGTTGGTCCTTTGATGGAGCATGGACATTGAGTGTCCAAATGCTTTGAATAAGGCATCCAATTCAGTTAGGGTTTTCATGGGCACTTATAAAACCTTCCTTCGGAAGGACTGCGTCTATGTTATTATATCATGCGTTTCCGTCCAATGGAATGTGGAAAGCACCAACAGAATGGATGGATGGATGTTCCCCGTAAGAGAAACGTAGCAGGAACCACAGCTCACCAGAGCTTCCTTGGTGTTCTCGTTTGAGTGGAAGACCGTTGTTCTTCCCTTTCATCTCCTGCACAGGTAAACCCTGATTTTGGGTGTACTTGTAATCAAAAGTAAATGTTCAGTTTCATCTCAATCAGGTTAATAGTGAACAAAAGGCAGAGCTACTAAGAGGAGCTCTGTCTTCGCTGAGGGCGCATTGGTTGTTTGTGGTCTTGAGGATTGTTTACCTCCAGGGCAGAACACAGTTGATGCACCACTGGCTGCGTGGCTTTTAATATTTTCAAAAAGTATTGTTGTTTTATTCTTCCTCATTAGAAAAGGATCAAACTATAGAAAAGGGAAGGCGGAGAGGTCTATGTAGCCCCTCGGAATTCGGCCTGCAGCAAACGTTCAGATGCAAATCATCAAGGCCTTGAGGTGTTGCAGATCAATACTACACACACTGTGCTGAGGTGGCAGTTTTCTTAAACATGCACCTTCCTCTTGTTTAATTCACCTGCTGTTTAAAAAATACTGCTCAAAACCAAAACAAAGGGCTTCTGTGCGGAACGGCCGATGGCTGTGGAGGTGGTCCGATGCGCGGGGGGGTGGTGGGGGGGGGGGAACGTCTGGCGAGAGGAGAAGGTTTGCACTGATGAGTTTTCGCACATGCTCAGGAGATCAGGCTCACTCCAGCCAGCTCGGCAGTGGTTCCACTTAATTGGTTTTATCCCATCATGAACTGCGAGGGGCCCGGGCAGATGTTCGGGATCAGTGTCAATAGCTCATTAAAAACTTTGCAGTGACGAGGGGGGAAAAAAAGGAAAAGATTAAAGGCAACAGACTGGAAGACTGGCCCTGTGTTTACTGCATGTTTTGGCCCTGCCTTCTGTTTTTTGTGCTTTCTGCGGCTAGCCGGTGCATGGATATCAAAGCACACTGGAGCTGATTGGCTTTCAGATGTGGCGCACGTTTGAATTTGCTCTCGCTCCTTGCTGACTCTCACTTTTTTTTGCATTCATGACTTATGAATTTTGAAGAGGGGGGCTGTGGCATCCACGGAGAGATTTGTCAATGGAGTATGCTTCTCCTTAAATTGGGCAGGTTTAAGGTTTAATCATATGTTAAGCCATGCCGTGTCCAGAGGCATAACTAAGCCTTCAGCCATTCTCTAACGCTTCACATATGCACCCTGCTGCTGTGGTCAGCAGTTAATTCCTTATGATTCCTTTGGCCATCTTATTTTGAACCTAAAAGATCAGTGAAGATATGGATTTAACAGTTCAAAGTCCATTTAACATGGAAAGGGTTTTAAACAATGTCATCACAGGAATCCCTCTCCTTCCTTCCCCATAAAGTAAGTAACCACACTATAAATATATTTAAAATCCTTATTCTGGATTTATTTTCAATGTTCTGCATTTGAACAAAAAAATAAACCGCATTTGCGTCAGACAAACTCACCCTAATTCCAACACTATTCCCCTTTGGACACCTCCATCAAACTATTTCAACTTCCTAAGTTGAAATCTGGTTAAGACCAATCTGATTCAGACAATCTCAATTGTAGGAAACTGAAAGCAGCATAGGGCGGTGCAATGTTTACTTAATGTATTTTACGTTCCATTATAATCCCAAGACAAAGAACCAACCAATAAAAATACGAAACAAAAACCTACCCAGAACAGCCAAACCCCATCTAATAGTCAGTGAGGTGCTGGCTGCAGTAAAAAAAAAGAAATGAAAAACCCTGCAATACAAATTGGCGTTCCGTTCCAAGACTGCAGTGCAGGCACTAGCCTCCGCCGCTTGCGTCAGCGTCAAACACGTCGTTAAATTTAAATATTAAGAAAAAGCCAACATCAAACATTGTAACCACAAGCTTTAGAATGCGAGCAAAAGGCGCTGTGAAGGCTGCCTGCTCCCAGGTCTGGTTCGGGGGGTTGGGGGGACGGTGCCATCGGGAGAGTCCCCCTAGGCTGGCCTGGACAAAAGCTACTGGAGGGGCTCCGAGGAATGAGTGAAGACATAAAGGAAGACGAATAGAGCGCAACAGGGTCAATAAACAAGCCACTACCATGCAATAAAAAATTGGGCAGTATTGAAGAAGGCGCAGGGAGGCAAGTGAGAATTTAGGAGCCAGCTCTTTTTATTGGCTGTAAAAGAGTGCCGCTGTCAGGCGGGAACTGCGGCCGCCGGTGCCGGGGGTGCATGAGCTGACAACACCTCTCAACCACACAAAATGTTTCGGGGATATTCTAGTGTTTAGGCGCGTTTGATTCTCGGCCCAAGCAGGCCGATCTGTAGCCAGCCCGTGGGCGTCCTTGAGCGAGACGCACTTAGTATTGTCTTCTAATGTGATATGAGATTGTGTTTGCTCGACCACTACGATCATTTCCTTAGCCCTGGCTTTGAGCGACTTGCGGGCTGAGAGAGGAAGTGGGATTTTGTGATGGCTCTGCACACTTTTTATTCAAACTTGTTTTGTTGCGGGATTTTTGTGTGTGGATCGTGGTGGCGCTGGTATTAAGGTACCTTATTAGGAATGGGGAAGGGGGTGGGAAACATCAAAAGACTGGCTTTTATAGAGGCTTTCTTTCCTGTAATGGTGCTGGTATTATGTCACAGGCCTTTTAGTTGTCCCAAATGTTGGATTACCGTGTTTATCTTTGTGTGTGTCTGTCGTTTTTTGGTTGATCTCAACATGGGGGTGAGGGGTGGGCATCCGAGACAGCATCAGAGCGAGAGAGCGAGAGAGCAAGAGAGAGACAGACTTCCAGGCCACCCCCACAGTGTCGTGCATTGTCTGAGCCAGATTCACACACAGCTCTGTACAATTCACCACACATATTGTAATCTCACTGTGGGGGAGTGTTGTCTTTTCAGCAGGTTGGAGTATGAGGAGGACAAGGGTCAAAAGCAGAAGCAGCTTCTGTCATAGTCCTTTTACATCAGACACACACACACACACACACACATACACACACACACACACACACACACACACAGGGAACACGGATACATCGCAATGTGATTTGCGAATTTTAATTTACGACAATTACTAGTTAAGTAAGCTTAAATTGGTTGAGTGATTAAGTGATCTCTGTCTTTCCCTACTGTATTGTACAAATGTATATTTATATCATATATATTGATGGACTGTTAGCAAATGTGGTAAAGATGATTTGTGCCTCTGTTCTTTCAAGCGTACAGAACGTTTTTGAGGAGCTCCTACGACTCTTAACATGAATGAATAGAATTGTAGTGTCACACATCTACTATTACACAGCTGTCCATTGTCACTGGGCAGCTCACTCCGGCGTATTGCCTACACACACACACACACATACACACACACACACACACACACACACACACGCACACGCACAGGCACACGCACACGCACACACACACACACACACACACACAATACATGGTGATTGAAATACCTTTGTGCATTCTTGTGTTCTTTAAGTTATAATACGTTCTCATTCCTTCCATTGAGGGAATGGTGAACATTTAAAATAAAAGATGCGGCTCTGGGAAATTTTTATCTATTCAAGAATATCTTTTGTTCGATTCTTCAGTCCCTTATTGTTATGGAGCCGATGAATATTCAGACAGAAGAGCCGCAAATCAGGTACAAATAGTACTGTTGCCGGCCTTTGAATAATCAAGGCAATTCTCTTTTTTCTTGAATAATGTATTTTCACCTGCACCCCCCCGCCACACACACAGGCACAGGAAAAAATACTCTTTTCTTTCAGCGCACACTTGTCTTTGAAACTGGTAATTATGATTATGAGAAAAGCAAAGAGCACAGTGAAGTACTGTGCATGCACACACACACAGACACCCACACACACACACACACCATTAGCAGACACATTCAAATTCAATTGTGGACGAAGGCGCGCGCGGCCGCGGGCGGGGGGGGGGGGGCGGGGGGGAAGATGAAGTAGAAGAGAAGAGTCGACACTTTATGATTTCATTGACAATTACTGGATAAGAGCATCAAACAGCAGGTCTGAAGTACTTCCGTTGAAGAGCATACTCTGATACTGTGAAGTAAGGAGACCACGGTAGGATCTCACACTTTCACACATAGCAACAGTATGAATGAATGTAAACAAGGCTTTAACATCCAACTCCTCAACACAAACTAATTCACCGCTAGTGCCAAACTTGATGAATGTATTTTATTTTCACCAACCCATCCCTTTCACAAAGAAGTATTTTATTGTCTCAAAAATGGTCCCCGTCACGCAGGAGGGGATGTAGGAAAATAATAGGGAAGTGAAATATGGACTATGGGGATTGTTTCCCCCATAATAATATAGGAATATGGAGATTTTATTAATTTTAATAATGAAAATTTAACCATACAGAAACATTCAAATTGAGTACTGGGGGTCTCAAACTCCCAGAAGGCTCTACCTTCTAACTTTGTTTAAAAATACCAGGAAGCTGGTATTGGCATGTACATTTATGGGTAATATTTGTGATTTTTGGCATTCACCTCAGTATGTGAAGCATTTTTTTTTTTTTTTTTTTGCACATACAGTTTCATGCCTCAAGTCGGGTGTCATTCTAAAATTCGTGAGCCAATGTTTCTTCGATGCCAAGATTTACCTTTTCACTGTATGCACGTCAACATGTTTATCCTGCCAATGTTTAAAGTTTTAGATTCGACAATAAAGTAATGCTGGACATTCTGTAAGAATATTAAATAAATAAAAATGTTTAACTTTGTATTAACATGAATATATGTTGGGTATTGAATTAACTAGTGTGTTGCGTTGCTGCTAGAGCTCAGCTTGGTCTCTGGTGTTGTTTTTGGTCATGAAAAGAAACAAGACATCAAACAACTGACTAACCTCAATTATAATTATTTATAATGATATTTCAAGGAATTTTTCCCACAAGGGAATATTGTTGAAGGCTTAGGTGAACTTCCGAACTTCCTTGAATTACCATTATAAATAATTGTATTTATTTATTGAATAATTCATCACCTGTGAGGAATACTATAAAGCGCTGAACATACCCAGGCTTCCTTCCCAAACTGGATTGACAAATATGAAACTTGCAATCAGAGTTAAATTGCACCACAAAGCTCACTAAGGATTTGATTTGTCAAGCCAGGATTTCCGCTTTAGTTTCAATGCGCGTTCCCGTAAAAGGGGTGTTTATCGCGTGATTTTACTCACAAAATGGATAGATCAAGAGCAGTATATTTCACTCAAGAGGAACAGATAACCCCTATGAGGAGTTGTAGAATCAGATAACAGCTAGGGGCAAGACTGTTGCCCACAATAAGGCAAGGGAGGCGTGCTGGCAAAAAATAGCCGATTGTGTAAATTCGCAAGTGAAAACATTCTGCATATTGTCTATAATATAACTATGCCATATGCAGAATTGTTCGCCATTAATTCCAATAGAGTGAAGACGATTTCAAAATGCAAAAGTAACGTCCAACCTGCTTTATTCTATAAGTTAGGGAATTCAATTTAAATACACCCTATCTGAGAAATGTTAGCATATGTTTTCAATTGCTGAGATGCAGCGGCAGTGGTGTAGTGGATTAGTATAAGACCCCAACGCCACTGACCGGGGTCCAAATCTTGCCTGTCCATCAGCATTCCTTTTACCCCCATCTAGATGTGCTGCCAGCACCGCCTTGAGAACATGGGTTCAAGTTCGAAATAAGCACAAAAATATAATTCCATAACCATTCCATTTTTTCCACAGCTTCTTTGTGTAGCATTGCCTACATAAGGTCTACAAGGTCAATCAAATAGAGAATACCCTCTGATGAGAACCTGTATATTCTCAGGCAATGCCAAGGGATCGGATCTGTTCTGAAAGACCCTCTGTCTCCGGAGAGACCCCTGTACGATACGGGCTCCGAGGTCCACGGGAACGCCCACAAATGGTGACGCCATTGTCAAAGGAGCGGCTAGGAAGCTGCGCATGCCGATCTAACCCGAAAGTCTTGGCTGATAACCTCTTCTCGACCATCACCATGGTGATGCAGCGACGCTAAAAGATAGTGACTTTCGTGTCCCAGCTAACACAGGCGTTGAGCGCAACGTACCTCGCTAACCCACTGTTGGAGGTTGGTAATATACCCCACTGAGGTCCTCAGCTGCTGTCAAAAAAGGAAAACAGAAAACAATGTTTCATGTTGCAGTTCCACCAGTGGGCCATAGGAGGACACTCATCAGCCACAGCCACAGAGTCTCATATGAGATGATACAGAGGTTTGGTTTTATTTAGTTGAACTACATTAGGTATTTTTAAGTAATGTAACAGATAATTTAATCATTAATTAAAAACGAAATATCCTTTTTTCCCGCAATCCCTAAGCAGTGGATACAAATTAGATTAAAGTAAAAACTAAGCCGACTAATATAATAATATAACTGATTTAATATGATTTATAAACTTTTGGTCTTGAAAAGTAGAGTCAGCGCTATATATCCAATTACTTAAGTGATAAGGTTTACTTGCCAGTCACTCAAGACGAGTGTCAGTTTAAATGCTTCAATAAAAGTGTCCTTGAGATATGGCTACAGCTGTAAGATACACACACACACACACACACACACACACATACACACACACACACACACACACAGGAGAGCAGGTGCACTTTTGCAGCTTCACTGGAGACAGAGGGTGTCGATTCAGGGCACGTTTACTAGTGTTTACAGAGCAAACAGCTCTCTCCAAGCAACAGGTTGGACCCAAGGACCCGGAGAGCCCAAAAAAGAACTCAGCTCAAAAACTCACTATGAAGCTTGTTAAAGCGTATTGTTTATCCCTAGAATTACAGCTAGTCTAGGGTTAAAACTGTCCCTAATCCCAACCCTAACCCAGTCAAGACCTGACAGCTAGTCTAGAGTTAGAACTGTACCTAATCCCAACCCTAACCCAGTCAAGACCTGACAGCTAGTCTAGGGTTAGAACTGTCCCTAATCCCAACCCTAACCCAGTCAAGACCTGACAGCTAGTCTAGAGTTAGGGTTGGCCGATTTTAGAGAGGGAGTGTGTTTAGCGAGAGAGCGAGAGATTGAGTTTAGAGTGTGAGAGAGAGACTAACTTTCTGTGAGAGAGAGACAAACTTTCAATACATACTGTATATCTAATCCTCACTTTAGTTCAGAGGTGGAGAAGTGGCAATACACAGAAACACGCACGCACGCACGCAGACACACACACACACACACACTTACTCTCTCTGGTGTTTTGTATTTAGTTCCATATGAATGACTTCAAGTTGTGGACTGTTCTCTTTATCCATCCCTGTCAGCATTAATCTCTCTCTCTCTCTCTCTCTCTCTCTCTCTCTCTCTCTCTCTCCCCCTCGCTCTTTCTTTCTCTTGATTAATTGTGCATTACTTTGAATTGGGGTGTGTGTACCTTCCCGTCTGTGTGAGTTTGTGTGTGTGTGTGTGTGTGTGTGTGTGTGGGTGTGTGAGTGTGTGTCTTCCTGGCTGCATCCTTTAACCCATTTGTCTGTATCTATTTATAAAGAGCAAAAGAAGAGGAAAAACGTTAACCACAAAAGTGAGCTGATGATAATTAACCATTAACCTTTAATGAGTGGGCTGTTCCATTTAAGAATGTGGACCCCAACCCTCACCCGGGTGCTCCCCAGCCCCCATCAGGGGAGCCCCCGGGGTCTCTCTCTCTCTCTGTCTCTCTCTCTCTCTCTCTCTCTCTCTCTCTCTCTCTCTCTCTCTCTCTCTCTCTCTCTC
>JAOPUA010000152.1:14088498-14098622 GCA_027122455.1 Trisopterus luscus | reverse complement strand
CTGTTTTATAGAGTTCTTTTATCCACTATATTACTCTATGTGATTTTCCATGATTTAGCCTCCAGATTTCAACTCACTTTTCCTTCTTTTTAGTCCTTGTGTGTACACTTTATCTATATATGTGTTTTTTTTTCTATTTAGGGGAGGGCTGGAGGGGGCTATGTCAACACGACTGGGTGTCTAAGTAATGCTGGCCGCTGACCTTTGCGGTCCGTCAGAAACAACCTTTGGCTCTTCCATTAACACGGTGGGCTGACACCCGACAGATCACGCTACTTCTTTACCTCTCCCCTTCCCTGTGATGGACAGACCGGTTAGCGGTGCCGCACGGGAACCCTTCCCCTCCCTTTTAAAGAAGTGTGGTTTGTGTCGGATGTCTGTAGGCAAAGTTTGTGCCTGCATTAAAAAAGTTTGTGTGAATAGACTCAAAAGTTAGTGAGAACACACTCGAAATTTGAAAGGCATGGGCTATTCGTTCTTTTATTCGTGGTTGTAGATTTTATTTCCCCATTTATCCAAAGGCCATTGTCCAAAATGTCTCAGATTTCTTCTGATTGACGTTGTCAAAATTGAACGTTCAAGCGTTGACTGCCTTAAAGACCTTTGTAAAATCTAGAAATAGTCACCAAATAAAGGAACACATTAAACGACAATCCTCCCGAGGCATAATTTGTGGCTTTTATATGCTATCCTAAAACCAACTGCTCACAAACAGGGTGTATGAGCAATGTTTGCCAATGTTTGCCATTGCAGGAAATCAGAAAAACAAACCTTTCATCAGTTGACAAGACACTGCGCCGTCCAGCAAATGATGACCGCCTAAAAAGCTCAGTCTTCAAACACTCAAGTACAAAAGGAACAAAGGTGCAATGCTCCCATTTTGAAGAAAAAAAAACACATGAAAGCCATATAAATAAGTCTGAGCAGCCTTAACCATGGCCTGTGAAGTCAATAACGGATAACAATGCCTTAGTTGGCCTGGCTGTCAACATCTGTCTAACCTGGACCCCAACAAGTCTCATCTGCTGTGCAGTCGGCCTACCTAGGGGAAATATCAAGAGAGTGAGACACTAAACACTACAATGCTTGTGTATTTGTAATGGGAATTATTACAATGTTGTACATACAATGTTACAATGTTTATAATGTTATGGGACATTTCTGGGTTTTCAGATCATATCATACAATATAAAAATTGTGTTTAATTGTGTGCTCACACCAGCGATCACTTCCAACACAGCTGGAAATCTCAGGGCGTCAGCCATGCAATATATTTTAAAATGGGGATTTGTATGTGTGGGCAGGACCAGGGAACATAGCACAAAGTTGAAAATCACACCCTGGGAAAATGCAATTTCAACAGGTGCCTTTTGCTGCAGATTGCTAGGCAACTACTGTAAAATTAAGGTTTGCTTATTGCCGTGCTAATTACAGTCGTTTTGCCAAGTATTTCTTTTTTTTCCTTGCCTGAGTATCTGTTTTCTCTCCCTCTTTTCATCACCCTGTGAAGCTTCAGTCTTTATTTGAAACACTGAAGTCATTATAATAATGGTCACTTTTTTGTGGCTCTGTCTTCAACTCTCTGCACTATGAGATTTACAACTATATTAAAATGTGTTTTCATAATCAAATCTCTTAATAGGAAGAAGTACAAGATATGGTGAAATAAGATTTAAGATGACACCTTGATTTTTCAATGTTGGTGAATTATGCTACTTGTTGAATAAATCTAGCTGGGAAACTTCTATAACCTCCCTCTCCTCATTTCTTCATTTTGTGAGCAAAGAAAGGTGAAGTGAGGTCAAATCGCACACTGAGCTGGAGAATGTCAAGCCTGCAGAACTTCCGCCACTAGGTGTAGAAACACAGGAAGGAAGGGAACACAAGGTCAGGAGACGCAAGACTGCTGCTGAGCGAAAGATGCAGTTGGGTACAGCCATCCATGAGAATTATACAAATGACTCCTCTGTATTAAAAAAGCAAGTGCGCCACCTATTTAGGTGGTTTTGGGAGCTCTTTCAAACATCACCATTCTTTCCTGTTAAACACTTCTGAAGAATATGCAGCTCTAGTTATTTCTATTTAGTCCATCAGCACAAAACGGACTCCACACTAGGTTCAACTCAAGCGATCAAGGTTGAAAAATGGCATCAATTATACTCCCTCCCCGTCAATAATAATAATATTTAAAACGCCACAGTGAGTGTCACTGCGGGACGAGGCCGGAAGAAAATGAGTTTCTTTCAGAGGTGTCACCTGAGCCACCCTGTTTGGGGTCTGTCATGCGGCGAGCGTGATGACAGTCCTCCTGTGTGAATCAGGTGTGAGCATGGCCAGGGAGGGTTGGCTTCACATATTTTTTTGCCAGATCCTCCGTTATTAGAACGTGGGATGGAAATGAGGTTGCCCGCATAGATGAATTGCGCCTCACAGGAAAAGGTCAGACGCAGCAGGTGTATATATCCTTTCTCCTCGGAGTGGAAGCGTTTCAGAGTTTCATGAAGCAATACGTGAGGGTTATGCGGTGGCAGGCCAAATCGCCGCAAGTCAGAAATAATTTCCAGAGCTGTACTTGATGGCCTTGGGCTGAGCCTTGGGCCGCATCCCGACCAAAAGGCCTGGCTGTTTCATATGAACGCTGCCGTGCTCCAGCCGGACAGATGGGAAACAGATGGGCTACACGGATCTAGACTTTTGACTGCAGCAATGGGAGCTTCCTCAAAAGATGTCCAAAAGTCAATCTGCCTTTTTTCTTAACAATGTTGGTTATGAATCTCTGCTCAAGCCCCGGGCATGTCTTCTGACTGCTCGAAACTCCCTCTTTTTCTTCATTGAATCGTCTTACTTAAAGAATGATGTAAAGGGAATTAAAGCAACAGGATGGAGCTCATAAATTTTTTAATTGAAGAACGTTAATGTGTAGGTATGGCATTCAGAGTGGGAAAACCATTTCCCAATTGAAAAGCAGCCCTGGAAATTGTACACACACAATAACCTTTCGCCTCATCAAAGATGCTGCTACCTCAGCATTTTGACTCCAACGTTTGCATGCTCTTGACGTTCATGAGAAATGTTGTGGTTGACCACTGTCGAGCATGTCATCTGCGGGCATCAACGAAGGCCTTCACAATCAAAGCCATAAGCAGGGTGTTTTTTAGGTAAATGCTTCATCGGTTTTGGAATATGAGGAATATTTCACAAATAAGAACCAGTACTTACATTGCACCTCTAGGTACTTTTGTGCTTGGAAGTCCTTGACCGCGGGATGATCGACGATGCACGCCACAGGCACGCCGTCGTCCTCCTTGCTGACAGTGAACGCTAGCCGGCTGGTTACCGTGTACATCTTGTCATAGGCGACCTCCACCTTGGGCTTGCCTAGGGAAAGGAACAAACACACAAGGCTCAGAGAACCAGGGCACATGGGGAACCATGTTTAGTATCTAAAACTAAAAAGAAACCACAGTTGAATGGGAGACGTTTTTGTCCGGTCATTTCTGACGGGATTTGAGATTAGTGAAGATGTGCTTCCCCCGAGGTAAAATGAAACCCTGAAAACATTTGGATTATTACTTGACCTTATACAGAATGTATCACAACAGCATGGATAAACAAAGGGATAAAAGATTGCAAGTGCACGTACAGGCACACATGCACCCCTTAGTTTCCTACACAATTTATTGTGTAGGAAATTATGCTGCTGATGATGCTGCTGATGCTGCTGTGAAAAGTCTAAGATAAATGTTTTGAAAGAGATTTAGAAAATTTGTTCACTTTGGAAAATAACTTTTACTTTCTGGACTCAAGGCTGACGGAAACACAGTAAAAAGTGAAATTTTCTTCATGCGCACACAAAGGCAGCTATTGTGTTTCAGTTAGCCCAGCACCTCCCTAACAGCGACCTAGGGGATTATGTTAAAGTGAGGGTTGGCGGGGTGTCCTTGGAAGCGGTCAGAGAAGGTGAATCGGCTGAAAATTGCCTGCTGTCAGGGCCTGTTGTGCAATTGTGAATACGTTATTAGAGAATTTGTTATTCCAAACCATGGTAATAAATCGGGTTTCTTCCTGCCTACCCACCATCATCACACATGCATGAATGCCCACACACCACCCTTATTCCACTTAGTAGCCGGGCTCTGCCATCAAATTGACAATATGCAAAAAAAATACAACTAGCAGTTTCATAAAATAGGATGTTTTTGTGTTAAGAGACAGTGCTGCGCTGGGAATGGCTAGTTGTTTTAACCTCACTTAACCCACTCCTAAACACTATCTTGAATTAAGTGTATCAAGACATATGAATAAAAGTACATTTATTTCAGAGAGTGTGAATCGCGGGAATAAAGAGAGCAATCGAACATGCCACAGGGCAAGAGAGACTACACATGAGTAAGTCTGAATGTGAAGTGTTGAAATGTAACTATAAATTCTTCCTCTTGCTCTACCTCTCTGTTTACCAGAGAGTGGCAGAGATGGGGATGCTAAGCATCCCTCTTTTAATGTTCAGCCCGACTCGTAAGGCCTTCCAACACAGATTAAAAGCTAATTTCGGTTGTAAAGTAGAACTGCAATAAAGCGTATTTATCGACATTAGTAAGATCTCACCTTACCCAAGCTTTACTTAACACAGGGGTATGCATTTGCTGAGTTTGCAGGATAAATTAGCTGGTGGATAAATAATAAGCACATCAGAGGAAGTGATGCGTTACTTCAATTAAACTAATTAACTGCCTTATGGCAGTTTGTTTTCTGGCATTCACACTGCAGTGGACACTTGTTAGCTAAACCGCATTCCGTATAAAAAAACTAACTGGCACTGTGTAAACAGCATAATGTAGGAGTTGGAGTGATATAGTTGCTAAATTCCCTTGGAGCTCAGGGGTCTTTCTGCCCTCTTTCGATCAGGGAGCAATTGCTTAAAAAGGAGTGTGTGGATGATAGTACCATCATAAATGTCTCTCCTGGCTTTCGTAAAACACCCGCAACAATAGCAACACTATCAACACATCGGTTCCAAAAGATTGAAGTGCTATTGCTCATTTTTTCAAACGTGCGAGGGTGTGAGCACACTAAATGCTCTTCGGCAGAATCAGCAGAAAAAAAGTAATTTTGACCAATCATATTAGTCATGCTGTTTTAGTGAACCAAGGAGACTTGGTAAGCATGGGTTAATCACACAGAATGGTCCTTGTCCTTTGATGCATGAGGGAAGCCTTTTGAAATAAAACATAAGCCCCTTTTACACAGCCATTTCAAGGTTGTGGCGCAATTCTGCTTCGCCTCCTGTAAGAACATACAAATACAGAATGGCATGGGGCAAATTATCCAGGCTTTAAGTCGGAAGTGGAGGAAATAACAGATAATGTGTGCAGGCCTCCAATGTATTTCTGATTGCACAAACACATTGCTTGCATAAATCGGCCATTGAAACATCATCAATCAACATGTTGTTTACGTTGTTTACGATTCAAAGCCACTTTGCTTGCATTTGAAAAGTGTAAATGTCTAAATGTGAACAGCTAATAAAAGCAATCCGACACTCACTTCTTGTTTCGAATTTACATTTGTGTAATATGCAACATAAGATGCTGCCGCCGCTGTGTTACACGTCAGCCTCTGATTCTGGAACACCGGCCTGCTATATGTAAGCACACAAGTCAGCTTTGTTTGGTTCTGTTTGAAAATGAAAGGCCAACTTAATGCCGGATCATGTTATGGCAATATTGCGGAATCTGTGTTAAGAAATTATGAAATTTAAAATGAAGTACATCATCTATCTCTGGTTTCTAAAATGTATTATTTTAGGCAGTTTACTTATTTGAAAGATTGTATTCACTCACATATTTATTGTTATCTCTGAATAGTATTTTAATGGTTGAATGCACTTATTGTAAGTTGCTTCGGATAAAAGCGTCAGCTAAATAAATGTAATGTAATAGGGGCTACATAAACCACACAGCACTCTTCTTACATTAGTCACAAAAGTCAAAAGTGCAAAATATGACCTATTTGGAGCATGTTGGGTGATGGCAGGGTAATTTAAATCCCTGTGGTTTCCTCAAGTGGCCTCAACGCCTGAGTCTGCCACTCAAACTATTAACAGCTTCATAGACTTCCCTCTCCATGGGTCCTCTTCGCCTCCCACTTATCTATATCTATAACTATGTCTAAAACAAAGTGGCGGTGCTTAAAAGAAAATAGCCCAAACATTGCCTCTCTGTTGCTTTGTGACCTTTCCTTCAAGCCAAAGTCTATTGAAGCAATGGAGTTATCATTGCTGCAAGTTATTGAGTCACAAGAACATTGGGGATGGGAGGAGGAGGAGGAGAGCAGTGACAGAGGTGAGCCACAGAGACGGGAGAGGGGGAGGGATGGTGAGAGCGAAGGAGAAGGAGAGAAAGAGCCAGAGATAACGCTCTGATAGTGACGCCAGCGCGCTTGGTAGGGGAGCCATGTCTGGATTTATATTATCAAGCTTGACAATTGCAACCTTTAAATGATATTTGGGAGAGCCTGATTATCCCTTAAGGTAATTACGTTCAATTTTGCAGGAACATTTAATTAGAAATGTGTCTGCCAGCCTTTCCGGTCTCTGCTTTTCTCTTCTTTATCTGCTCTCTTTTCTTTTCCATTCACCTGCATCTTTAATTCACCTGGATACACTGCGGGTTCAGTATTCATTACATTACTAAGGTCAATGATAAAGGAACTGGCAGGTCCACTTGGAATATTTATGTACTGTGACGGACAGAAAGAAAAGCACCCAGACACTGATAATAAATGGTTTCTGAATTTTAATCAAAGGCACATGATAGCTTTGATATGGTCTCGATCCGGCAGTTCTGTGGCCCTCTACTACAGTGTAATCTTAAATTACACTTGTGAGAGTAGTTATACTGCAGTATTTATTATTAAACTATTGTTTCCCCAAGCGTAGGCACGCTGAGCATCAAGACAGCAGCACCCTGCTACACATCATAACATGACGCCGGTTTATGGGAAACCAGGGCTTCCTGAGGAAACCTCAATGAACACGGGAAAATCTATTCATCCATCTGTCTATCTGTTCACCCAAGCGTCAGATCAGGAACCCGGTGTGTGTCACCTGAGGCACATTGCCTGAGGATCTCACGTGCATGAGATTTTAATCATGTATATTATCATACTGAGTAGTGAGCACGTCAGGCCTTTGTTTCAGGGTGCTATGAGGTCCTCCATTTAAATGTGGCAAATAAACTAAAGATCTCATTGTTCATTTCAGAAAGTCCAATTTAATTTATTAGAATAACTTTTAGCTATTAAAGGTTGTGCCGTCGTTGTGCCGTCAAGCGTTGGACAGCTTCAAATATCTGGGTGTTGTCCCTGGTAGTGCAACAGTGTGCTCTCTTTCTGAGAAGGTTTCCTTTCTTTAACGTTTGTTCTGCAATGACGACACTCTTTTACAGAAGTTATATTGGACCCATTTTAACTTTCTGTATAGTAGCCTGGAACGGAAATCTTAACCTGTCCAATGAGAACAGACTTGGAAGCCTCATTAAAGTGGCAAGCGAGGGCTCTGGGTTGACTCGGGCCCAGCTCATGGACGTTTATAACAAGCAGGTCCTTAGGACGGCTAATGTCATTTTTCCATTGTTATGATCAGCCTCTGCAGAAGGGGGTTGTGCTTTCCGCCTTCTGGCCACCGCTTCAGGGTGCCGGCGGGGAGGACTTAGACATAAGGGCTGCCCGTTTTCTGTGGCTATCGACAGGCCGAACAGAAAATAGCCCGAACACAGTAATAGCTTTTTCCTACTTTGTTTCTATTTGTTGATTCTGCTTTTGATAAGTTGACAATGCTTTTCAATTTATCTCTACCGCTGACGCAAGCTTCTGTTTTTATATAGTCTTATTGTTTGCTGTCGTATGGATGTTCCTACTGTCGGCTACAAATGTTATGTTTTTGATGCGGTCATTTGTATTACTTCTAACAGCTGAACAATCAAAAATTTAACAGAACCATAGTAATTATGTTCTGTTTGATGTTTTCAAGAATTTCCCCTTTGACAACATACTTACATGTACAATGTTAAAGCACAGCACATAGACGCTTCGTTGTTGCGGTGAACACCAACACACATTAATCTGAAGCAATGCCGGCTTGAACACAAGAGGAAAGGGCGAGTGGACTCTGGCCGCAGCTTTAAGGGTCACCCTGTGGTCCAGGAGGTTAACAGCTTCATGTTGAACCAATCCCTTTGACCTCCGCCCAGAACACCACCCTTTCAGCTGCACAGTGGACCGCTCTATGGGTCTCGCTGTTTGTTGTTGTTGTTGTGGTGGTGGTGGTGCTGCGCGCATTGTTGACGCGTGCTGGCTTACGGCCAGGTGGCAAATGGGAACCTTGATGTGTTCAGGTCTAAACAAAGCGTGGCGCGGGGGCGGCCCATGAGACGGCGCCGCATGTCTTTCTGTGGGGGTGGTGTCGCTGCGGTTCACCATGGGGCTCGACGCAGCCATTTCAAAGCCTACATTCCCTTTGAAGTTTGCATGAAAACATGTCATGAGGCAAATAGGCCCCGGCCACCACTGTGCATTCACACCGGATTAATGGAGGCAATTGAACGATTACAGTGTTAAAATGCAATAGAAAGAAAGAGCAGATGAGGGAAAGAACAAAACAACGAATGATGTGAGGGAGGAAGTTCCAACCGAGGGAAAGTTTACTCACACACAAAGAGAGCAAGAGTCCAAGGGATGATGCTAAACAGGGCATCAGCCGAGTAGAATATGGGTTGCTCTTCCTTCTACCTTTTTTTTGTTCAGTTTTTACTCAAGAGAACACATAGTTGCTCACTGAGGTTTTTTAACTATGCATTAGAACATCTTTGCTTTTACATCTTGACAGCAATTAAAAGCGTCAAATCAAAACCAATGCTTATCTAAATTGAAATAATATACTCGGATATAAAAGAGTAAAGGCCCTTTCCATGAACAATAACTTAGTTTGGTTTTCATTTTTCTTTTTAAATGTATCTAGACTGGACTTCTAATGTCTGTTCTTGTGGGTTTTTTTTTTAACCTACGGATAAACCAAACCGCTAAACGCATTATATTGCATGCTTTACCTCTTGTTGCTATCACCTGCTGATTAAGCATTGATGTGACACACAAAGGAGACCCGCCCCAAAAATAAACACAACCTGAGCATATTTTAGAGGCTGGCGAGTGGGTTCTCCTTACAGACACACATGGCCCCCACCAACCTGGCAGCTCTTTGTCGCCCTTCATCCATTTGATGGTGGCGGCCGGCTTGCTCCCCATGGCCGTGCACGTCATCTCCGTCTCGTTGCCCTCGCGCAGGACCTCATCCCGGGCCTCGATGATGGGGTTACCCGGTGGAACTACAGGTAGGGGACGCACACACAGGCACAGACAGACACACACAGACACACACAGACACACGCAGACACACGCAGACACACAGGGGATGGGACGGTGCAATAGTTAGTGGTTGTTTGACTAAAAGGGCTATACTTATAAAAAGCTTTCTAAACTGTCGCCCCTCTAAGGACAATAAGTTCCTCACATTGAGACACCGTCAGGGTCCCCCCTATGTATGGAGGCAGTTACACTGTGGCACACTGCGACACATGCTAGGAGGAGCATAAGGAATGGAACCAGCAACCTTCCAGTGTGCAGACGACCTGCTCTGCTTCCTGAGCAGAATATATTATCATGTACCGTCTGCTAAACGTGTAACCAGCAGTAAATAGCCATCTCAGATTCAGTTTAAAAGGCAAAAACAAAGTCAACGTGAAGAAGTGTGTTGAACCCAGTGTGCAGCGGGCATGCGGCCACCATGCGTGTGAGTGTGAGTGTGAGTGTGAGTGTGTGTGTGTGTGTGTGTGTGTGTGTGTGTGTGTGTGCGCGCATGCGGGGCCTACCCAGCACGGTGATGTCGGCGTAGGCTTCCTGCGGGGGGTCCGTGTACAGCTGGCACACGTAGCGGCCCTCGTCAGACAGAGACACGTTGGACAGCGACACCCGCAGCTCGTTCTCCGAGAAGTTCACCAGCTGGAAGCGAGCGTCTTTCAGGGCTGAGGAGCGAGGAGAGAAAAGAAGAGAAAAGAGAGGGAGGAGAGGGT
>JAOPUA010000152.1:14062605-14084300 GCA_027122455.1 Trisopterus luscus | reverse complement strand
TCGTCTACCTGAGGGTAGGAGGTCAAACTCTGAGTGAAGGATGTGGGAGGGGTCATTCACTATCCTCAGGGCTTGTCATTTTTATGTGTTTATTTATGTGTTACAAATGATACAGTCTGTGTTAAAAACATGTTTGGAACTGGGAATGTGATTAGTCTTTAATGCTTTCCCTTATTGTATTTTATACAGCAAAGAATCTGCCACTATTTAATAAAAAGTTAGCTCAGAAATATATAGCTTGAAAAACATTATTTACCTGCCTAACATTGATCATATAAAAAATTGTCCCCTCATTTTTCAACATAAACATTTATGACAGGTTATTCAATAGTCCCTGACTTCTCAGGCACCTTCAAATAAAATGTCTGAAACTCGTCATCAGAATAACATACACTGACCATAACATTTGCAGCACGAACACAGCCTTCTTGCTAGTATTAATCAAATATAACATTTCCAGTGAGCAAACCTCAATAACATCAACCCTTTTTTTTACGTTTTACATCTGGTAATACCTTCTTTAGTGTCTTCCCATCTGGTATAATTACATAAACTCTCTACCTGAGAAACATCAGCCGTCCCCTCTTCATTTGCAGTTCCCCTACTAATTCAGGCAGTTTAGCATGTGGAAAGCCATTTGCCTCAATATAATATTCTTTACTGCTCTACATTTCTGTTCATCTGTTCATTTTATATCCACCCACAAAAACGCACTGTTCCTCTATCAGAGACACTGTATCCCCTCTGATAGGAAGTGAATGTCAACGGCAACAGTCTGAAACTTTCTTTAAGGAACACAATCACAGTCCCAACGACAAAGTAGAGACGGTAATATCGACACTGCCACAATGAGTGTCTCTAAGTATTCCCCCTCCAAGTGAAACAGCCATCCCGTAGGCTGCCTAATACATCAATTACTGCTATCTAAGTAATTGCAACTACCCACAACCGAGTCATGATTAATGTTTGGACTGTGGTGCTAGGAGTGAGGGGGAAAAAAAGGACCCATATTGTTTATCCAGGTAGATTGTTAATTAGCCACGGATGATTAGCCTCACCTGAAGGTCATACATAACCGTACGAGTCGCCCAGGGTTGCACTGGGCCTAATGAGGAAAGCAATTGAAAAAAACACTGTTGCTATCCTAATTTTATGTTGTGCTCAGAGAACCGGCTTTTGTTTTCACTGATTTGATTTATCCTTGATGTGCCACAGATTGTTTTAATTATACCACTTCATTTAGATAAGCAGTATACCACAGCGGAGTACATCGTCGGCCAACGCAATACCCCCCCTCTCCTACTCTCCCCCACTCTCCCCCTGCGCCCACCCCTTACTCTCTTTTTCATATATTCTGCGACACGCTTGTTAATTCTCTCTGCTCCTGACAGTCTGAAGAAACACTGTGCCGCCGCCGCCGCCGCCGCCGCCGCCGAAGCGGTTTCTGTTCTGCCCTGACTGCTCCGGCAGATACACGGCACCCGTCTGTGCTGCGGCGGCGGCCGCACACCCAAGCAATCGCAGGATAAAGTGATGTGCCAACAACACAGCTGCAGTTCCCCAGCACTACATCCACCTCCGGGGAGGAGGATAAACCCATCAAACGTGGGGGTCGGTGCGGGCCCAGTCTCCTAGCGGAGAGCGAGAGTAGCCGGGCGCATGCCTCGCCTCGGTGTTTGTTTCCGCACCGCAGGAAGCCTGGATCTCTTCGTTTGTGTGGGGTGGTAGACCAAGATTGAAAGTCATCGTCCGTTGGTGTTGTGTATCTTTTTTCGCTTGAAACCTTGCACCTTCAATCTCACATCTCCTGTTGCCTTTGTCGTCGTGATGTGGATATGTTTTTTCTGAGCAATTCTAACGAGTGCTGCAAACTTTTGACGTGAATGCATTAGCTTTCACGTAACACATAGACGAAAAGAACTCAAAGAAAGGCCAAAGCCTTTCTTTGATTTTTTTTTCGTCTATGTGTTACAGTGTATTTCTGGAAATAGGCTGCTGGTTAGTTGTTGTCTGCGTTCTGAACTTACAGTAATTGACATATGGAAATAGCCAACCAACGAAACAAAGCTGGCTTTGCAAGCCAGGCCTATCCAGAATAATGTGTTTGTAATTTGGTTCATGGTAATTTTGCCCCCGGTCCCATCTGACAGATTAAAAATGTGCCCCTTCATCACAAGGCATTTGTACAGCCCAGTGGACCCATAGGAACCAGCGAGCAGCAATCATTCCCTGCTGCACTGCTCTGAGATGGAGATGACAAAAAGAGTTAGTTCCTAATGTTTCCGACGGAGCCGTTAAACATGTTTTAGTCTAGCGCTTTTCAGAAAAGCCGGCCTCACCCTGCCTGCACCACCCACCAAACTCTCTTTTGCAGTGTAACCTGGAGTTGTTTAAAAGATAAAACCTTTTCAGGCATAAAAATCAAACAGAAAGGGGCTGAAAGCGAGGCGGTTTCCTGGCAGTGGATACAAATCCACAACCCGACAGTGAGAAAAACCATGGTCGGACAGCAACAAGGCTCTATATCTCCTGGCCGGTTTTTGATGGTGGTTGTTGTTGGTTCTCTGTTGCAAAGAGAGCTGTAGCATCAAAACAAATCTTCGTATATACCCCATACGGGCACATGTGTGGTAAGACGATACAGAAATTATTCATTGACATGCTGTGCCGCTAATTGGCCGGGGGGCTTGGCCACGGTCAGAGGTATGTTCAGAGGGAGTACAAGGCTCTCCCGGAGAACAGAGCCCTCCATTAGCCGCAGCATTAGCAAAGAAGACCCGCAAGCAGCGGCTCGAGTCACTTTGTGTGTCAGCACGTTAGAAGAAGAAGAACAAAGTTACCAGGCCTCCGAGCACATCTCCCCAGCGTGCTCTGGAGGCGAGCGCCCCAGCGGCCGGAGGGCGGGGCCGCAGGCGTGCTCAGCTTGAGATGCTGCTTTGGGGCATCTGTATCTCATCTTAAACCCCCACCCCGCCCTATCAACAACCCCACACACACACACCGCCAAACCCCAAGCCCCCTGTGTCTATGTGAAACATAGCCATAATCACTGGTCCACATAGAAACCAACAAGGACCCCACATGCGCTCAGATTCATCACATTCGGTGTATTAAGTTATCCCATGCAGCGGTAGGCGTTGAGCATCAAGACGTTGCTGAGACATTAGGACATTAATGAGAACTTATTGGAGATTAATCTTAGTATGTTTCAACGACAACAGCACCCCAACACTCCCTTCAGTACTCTCTTGTAAATATTTCTGTTTCTGTTGCCATAATTGCCTGTTGTAGCAAATAGCTTTCTGGATCAAAATAATGGTGTGAATGTCTCGGAGTGCAGTGCACCAAGCAAAATGTTGTAATATGTATCAACATATCTGACCAAAAAAAAAGTGGGGCTTATATTACACTGAAAATGTATTTAATAGCAGGCTGTACATAACAAAATAGTAGGGAGAAAAAAATCTATTGCAAGCAGATAAAGACCATACCTGTTTCTACTCAACCCCCCAAAGACAATGCAGGTCAGCTTTCAAACTGTTTTAAAGAATGCCAGACAAAAAGCATTATCACCTCATATTACCACAGAGACACAAATGGCCTGTCAAAGTAAGGTACAAAAAATAGAAGTAAATTAAAAAATCTCCCACTCAGACCCACAGCATCAAATTGAAGTTTCTCCCCAGAGGCCTTGCGACACAGCAGACGCCATGACAACGTGAGTAAAGAGCCATTTACACTTTCTCCTTCTTCGCTCTTTCAGTTCATTCCCTCATTTTCTTCTCTCTGCTGAGTTTTGTTACATACAGACTGGGGTCGTTTTTCTGTGGAAAGGTGCCCAGTCGTCAGATGGTCCTCCCATCATGCATTGCTTAAGAACACACAGAGGAAGGGTGAGAGAGAGAGAGAGAGAGAGAGAGAGAGAGAGAGAGAGAGAGAGAGAGAGAGAGAGAGAGAGAGAGAGAAACGTGGGGGCCGCTGTCTAAGTGGTCGCAATCAATTGTAATTAGTGGCTGGCGATGCTTTCTGAGAGGAACCCATCAACGTTTTATTATTGGGTGTCAGTGTGGGTGATTCGGGTGGGGGGGGGGGATAATTATGTTCTTACAGCTCAGCTCCACCTTCCTCCCCGATCTGGAGGAAGTTGGGAAGGAGCTCCTATGGGCGAGCTGTGAAGACACCAGATCTAGAGTGCACTTACCCCCCTGATAAAGAATAACTACGCAGCTTGTGCTTGTGGTGATTGCTTTTGTGGTCCCATCTCCTTTCCCCTGCCTCTCAGAGTAGAGCAACGAGACTCCGGATGCGGCTTCCTATATATCGCTCTCTGAGGTGATTTAGCGTAGAAAGGGAACAGGTGTCGGCTGTTTAATACCTTTTCCAGAGAATGTGCGAAAATATACCTTGCAGAGATAAAAGCAAATCAAATTGGATTCAAAGATGGCCTTTAAAAAGGGGGATGGAATGCACCGGCTTGGGTATTAGTTATGTGGGTAAGCAATAGAAGTGGCTCGCTACAGAAAATCTTCCATCTATCTCTTAAATTAAACTTAACATTAAATTTTATGCTGAAAAATAAACATAAAATAAAAGCTTGAAGCACCAAAAACATAAAAAAAAAAAAAAAAAAACATAGCTTAACACATAGGAAGACATAGAGGATACTGTAAACCTTTTACAAGTTCATGATTGGTAAAGATACAAACACCAGCCAATCACAGCTATAAAATAAGCTGTGGTGTTGTCTTGGTTTCACCTTCACAGACAAATGCCAGGAGGTTAGCTGTTTATTTTAATTGCATAAAAAGCACTTCAAGTATAAAATAGTTGATAATAAAAGGTCACATGCATGTCATGTCAGGGACAAAACCCTATATAACTTTTTTTAACAAGCCCAAAGTCTGCCATATTGAATTGGGCAAAGATACTGTCCATCAAACTTAAAAATATACCCGGAACAAAAGAAGCAAACATTTCCTTTCATTAACGGGAGGAGCTAGTCAGCAGTCAGACTGCTGAAAACCGGGAAAAGTCGTAATTTGCCAGGCTTGAATGACAGAAGGAGCAGTCTATTGTCGAACAGCCAACCCACTTTTTATTCCCCCCAAAGGAGTAAAACAAAAAGAAAATTCCTCTTTTCAAGGACCTTCAGCAGATTGCACTGCTGTAGAATCCAGTCCTTAACATGGAGCCCTTTCAAACACGGTCTCCCAGCATCAATCCCTCGTCTATCATCTTCGGGAGTGACTCACGCATCGGGGTTCATGCCACCTTGAGACTTTTTCAAGAGCATTCAAGTATACCAGCCATGACAACGCGCTCCTGGTGCACATGCGTGTCTGAAGTCAAAAAGAAACGAGAGCCAAGTAAGTGTGAGACGGAGGAGCTGTCTCTCCAAGCCCCATCTCACCGCTGATGGATCTCGAGCAGGGAATATAAACTCCCTGGCTTCTGCAGGTGGTTCTATCATCCCCTAGACCTGGGCCTTCCCAAGGCTACGGCTTCTGATAAGCTATGTTGGATATGGAGACACGTGCTCTACATGACTCCTGGTCCAAACCAAGAGCACCAATACATCACGAAAAAGTCAAAGGCCGAAGGGCCCTGCACACACCTCAGGTGCTGAGTGTACACATGGAGGGGCCTCTTAAAGAGCATCGGCCTTCATTCCCCTCCCATATTAATCAATGAGCACTTCCATACACACTTCCATTTTTGTTTGGCTGACCTATTTAAAGGTCCTACAGAACAAAGGGCCCATAACAACAACCACAGCGGCGGCGAAAAAGGTAGGCACTGGATACATCTTGGCGTCAAAGCACTCCTCCAATTTTCCCTCTTTGACCCTCTCTCTCCATCTTCAGTGTGAAAACACACACACACACACACACACACACACACACACACACACACAAATCAACCCACACACACCCACGCACACACCCATCAGTGCATGAGGGATGGCAACTGCTACATTATTCTGAAGGCAGTGATGTTAAAGTGGTACTGGAGGGGAGCCTGGCAAGGTGCTAGGCTGTGATGAAATTAAATGTGGCAGAAAATGCCTGGGAGAGATGGCTGGAGATGGAGGCATCCTGTTGAAGAGCCCTCCTGCTCCTGACGGACAGCCAGCAGTGGCCCAAGAACATTTTTATTGGGTTGGTCAGAAGGGGCCCGGGGACAAGCTCGGGGGTCAAAACACGGAAGGTGCTAGTGAATCACCCAATGAACTGGGTCAATTGATCATTGTGGAGGGCCGTTCAACACCGACTCAAAGGAAAAACATAAAGTGTGGAATTTACAAGATATTCTACCTATTATTCCTTATTTATTTATAAACTAAGATTGACAGAAATTCTATTACATTCTTAACAGAGGCCTAAATACACCAAGGCTAGTGGGTGTAATGTTGGTGAGAGCCATCAATGACTTAGTGCACGTAACATTCTAGAGAAAATAGGAGAAATGTTTTCTCAGGATTTAAAATTGTATGAATAGCCACAAGGTTAAAATGAATGGTCGAAATGAATGGTGTAAATGTGGGCGCAGATGTGTATGGCAATTCTGCACCTACGCGTTTGTGTGCAAAATAAACCATTATGTGTCAATTAAAAACTGCAAGCCTTCATTTCCTACAATGTGCAAAACACATTATAGGAAATTAAGGTTTGCAGTAACTAGTCAATAATTAATAATTACTGTATTAGCTATTGATTTCAGAAATGTGCACAGGAAGAGGGCAAGTTGTAACACATACATACACTAACCCATTAACTTACCATGAACTAACCCTTTGCCTGCTTAAGTGAATTGAAGCAGACATGTTGTAGTAGCCAAATTGAAGGATTCAATTATTACATTTATCAAATGGACACAAAAGAAAGTGAGTTTAAGGCAGGCCCTGGTGTGATGCATAGGTTGCCATCCCAATAATATAGTTCGCAGATATGTAGGTATTCTTTGGTTCTCTTGCCAAAAAATGAAGAAGTACATTGTTTTTTATCAGAGCATCCGATTAACGTTATCTATAATACTGGTATATGACCAAAGGACAGAAGGAAATATAATGGCTCAATCGAACACAAGGAGGATTTTGGCTTCGGGGTCCAAACGTAATTGCTTGGAAAACCACTTCTTACAGATCACAGAGAAAAGTGTTTGGGAAGCAGTTGTTAGAGGCACTGAGACTGTTTCAGGTACCTTAACGTTCAGCTTTTACAGTGAACTCAAACTGTTGTTTTCTGTAGCAATTTCAGCACGGAAACCTTTACCAAACACGGATGGATGACCTAGGAATTAGGGATTTAATCAACTTGGACTTACTGCCGGAATTAAACAAAGCAAAGATCATCCATTTCATTGCCAGTAAAATGTCATTCGACTGTGGTCCAACAGGCACACAAACACACATAAGATTGTGTTGGTTGACTACCATTTTAATTCATATTGATCAAACTCCAAGAACTCCGGGATCAATGAAAGAAATAATGGGGCCATGACTATCTATTTATTATGTTATCATCATGTAAAAGTGAGGCTCTGTACCATTTGAGGGAGAGAGCCCGCTGATTGGTTGGCGTTAGAAAGGATATGACAAAGTTATTGTTGCAAATGGCAAAATAAGATCTGTGCCATAAATAGTGAAACAAAGTTAAAATAGAAAATTACATTTCTTTGTAGTCTTATGGCAAAAGAAAAAAAGAAATCAAGTCTCTACATAGCACACATAAATCTCCTTATTTTCATGTACAACATTTGGGGCTAATGCAAGACTACAGTTATACATAAAGTAGTTATATATAAAGTACTTATGATATGACAGGAGAGCATAAATTATTCTTTCTAAAAGTAGGAGGGATAAGAAATTATTCAACGCCAAAGAGATGTCCCACTTTGCAGGAATAAGAATGGACTTCTTGAAATGAATTCTGCTTATTTCAGAATAAAGTCTATCATCTACAAGCCTACCAATATCTGTAGTTGATAATGATTATCAAAGTGTTGAAATAACACTACTCGCTGCTAAAATGTAATTTTGACATGTTCTCAACTTCTGTTTAAAAGGGTACAACCACAGCTAAATGCACCACGGCCTGAGCCGTGTTATCAGCATTTCTTTTCAATTCACTCTTCAATAGCTTCATACATCACATTGAATGTTTGTGTATGCAGGGCATGATGCTGTAGTGGTCATGGTACTGACTTCAATACCCTGTGACCACACTCTTCCTTGTGTGAGATACTATAACCCCTACCTGCACATTAAGTGATAAAAGTTTAAATAACAGGTCATAGGAATTTAATATATAGTATGTTCTCGCCATTACACAGCCCTAATGTTCATCTGATAAGCCAGGGTCCAGCCTTCTATTTGACAGTGAATAACCCAACGGATCCATGTTCATTTCCTTTCTCTTTCTTTTAATTGCAAGATAGGGTACAGCGTCTCAAACTTTAACATAATGCAACGTCTGGACACCGGAAGAAACGACATGCCAGCTGGCGTGTTCGTGCCAAAAGATGGTGAAATCTAACACCTGCTTCCTTGTGCAGAAGGAGTGGGGAGGGTTAAGGGCTTATTAGCGCCGGTAGAGTAAGAAGGTGAGTAGGAGGAGGAGGAGGAGAAGGAGGAAGAGATGGAGGTGGGGAGGGACAGACGACTGACCGGGGTAAGTGAAAGCGGGACTTAATGCAACGCTTGTGACAGGAGACACAGGTTGAGGGGGAGGAAAAACCAGGCCTAGGCTGAGGCCGACAGTATTCAGGTTTGGAAAAAAAGGGAAAGTTCTGCCGGGCGTCTCGGTCCAGCCTTCTCCTGAGAAAGCAGTTGGTTGTAACTATCCATTGTCCTAATTAGCATATCCAGATGGTGGACACAAAGCGCTTAGGCAGGATCTTCACTCTCCTGTCGTAAAGTGTCCACCCCCCGACAGGCTGCAGAGGTGAGAAGGGACGAGAGTGGAATCGGCCCAGAGAGGATTCGCTCATCCGACACTGAAGGAAGGTGAGAGTGGGCCGGTGGGCTATGTTTGGCCGGTGGGGTGACCTGACGTGGTGACACAGTGGGGCCGCAGCAGAGAATGAGGACACGTCGACCAATGGGCCCAACCACACCCCCGCAGCCACCCTGGGTCCCTATGACAAATGATTAAAAGCTTGGAAGTCTTCATTGTCACAGTGGCACGCTGTGCACTGTGTATACACAGACCTTATGTGAGAGGGTACAGAGATGCACGACATAGAGATGAAACTGATGGAGTGTGCAACCTTTTAATTAAGTGTAGTATTTATATATAGTATATATACAGTATATATATAAAGATAGCATATACAAATATATATATATGGTCCTATTGGTGGCTGTCCTTTTTTATATTCTTTTTTTTATATGTGTGGAGGGAATTAACAATGACTGCAGCTCTATAAAAGTTAATAGCCAATTAGGAGCTGACATCTGCCATTCAGGCACAGGGCTGTTTTGGGGACAAATGTTTAGTCGCAACACACCCATTGCACCAAGACATTTTGATGTCAAGCTCTTTGATTTGACGTTTCTTCTTATTAAGCAGTATATTTTCTGCGGTAGCAGACTCAATTATACACAATACTGATTCAAGCTTCACCCTTTCCTCACTGTGTTTCGGGAAAACACACACCTGCTGCTAAAACATTTAGCATCAATCAAATAAATTGTTTGAGATGTGTGGTAAATAAAAATCGTGATCTTTTGCAGGGAGAAAGGGAACCGAATGGACAGAAAAGGTCAAGTTGTAATTGCCGAGCGGTACTGGTGCAAACGAAATTAGGTTGATGTCACCAACTGAACATGTTGTTAGTGACTATGCCACCAACAGAAGCTGCTATTGTACAGCCCTACTTATGGAGAGTGGGATTTGTTTATTGCATATGTTGCCCTGTGCTTTTTTGCGGGGTTTGGATAATTGAACATGAAACAACCATGGAAACTAACTAACTGTAAACAACATAGGACTGTTGCACAGATGACAATAAACAAAAGACCAAAGAAAACTTTTTACAGTGTCATGTTAGTCATCACCCAAAGCAATACATCCGACATGTTTGCATGGTCTAAATGTTGTGTAAAGATGAGTAAAATTGTGTAAACATAGGTTCTTTTGAGATATCGCCTGTACAGTGTTGCATACACTGTTACATTGAAGACACAGAATAGACATATTGTTGATTAATAGATGCACTCTACGTGAGACATCCTGAAAAAAATGGAGAGGGGGTGGGGGGGAGACTTTCTACACACCAACATCCTGTTGCTCCGACTGCTGCACGTACCGCACTGCGGTCACAGACCACGGTTCCCCGTGCCAACGACGAGTCTCATAGCGCAGGGGCTAACGATCCGCCCAATCAACCCTCAAGGTCCACTGAAGCGGACCGCCCGAGGTGGGGGCATGCTGCAGTGCGGTGTGACGCGCGCGCCCACAGGGGGTACAGGAGGGCCTGGGTTTATTGAGGGGAGAGGTGACAGTGATTGTGGTGGTGGTGGTGCTGGTGGTGGTGGTGACTCACGTCTCATGTCCCTGAAGTAGATGGTCTGTCGGTTGGGGTTGAGCAGCTGGATGACCGAGTCGTCGCTGTCCTTGACGCGGCAGCTGATGGTGGCCATCTCGCCCTCCACCACAAACACGTTGTCCGTCACCAGGTTCTGACTCACCACTGGCACAAGCAGACAAAAGGGGTGAAAAGGGGAGAGAGACAGACAGACAGAGAGAGGGAGGGGAAGGAGAAGCTGTATGTTAGCATGATGCATTCTTGAGCCTCCTTGTGTCTTTCATATACACCACACTGTGTGTGTGTGTGTGTGTGTGTGTGTGTGTCTTCTTGACCAATTCTTGTGTGTTTTCTAAAGAACTAAGAAAAGTAAAGTAAAGATAAAATGTCGCAAATATGATTTGCTTTTAATATTTATATATATTCAATATTTTTATATTTTGGCAAATAGACCAATGGAACCAAACCGACTGGCAGGGGTACAGACACGGACAGATAGATGGACGGACAAATACAGACAAAATCTCTGAAATGTACCATGAATTGCGGTGCGTTGATCAAGTTGTGTCTTCAACACTGGGGCAAGCGTCACCGTAGGTACACCAGACATGCCTTCCGTCGCAATAACTACAATTCCGTTCCATTGTTTTCAAAGCGAGCGCTCACAGACAGCGGTGGCACACGATAACACCCCGCTGTGCTCACAACCTCGCCACCCGCTATTACCCAGAACAAGACCTAAAATAACGTCTTCTGACTCGCTCTTGTCCTTTCTGCAGCCTGCCAAGCGACGCTCCGCGGCTCGTCTGATGTGCGACCCGCTGTAATGAGACGCACACAAAGCCACGACGGTGCTACATTGTTCAGGATGTAACGGAGCTCCCCTCGCAGCGGCTCAGAGGAAATGACCAAACGGCCAGGGCCACCCAAAAAAGCATCTGCTTGCGTCTTTGTTAGACCGCACATCTTTAATTAGGACTCTGGCGTGGGCGCTGAATGCGCCCACCGTATGACCTACACGTGGGTTTGTGGGTCTCCAAGCGTTTAGGGAGCAGGGTAGTCTATGGTGATACTATGTGTGTGGGGGGGTCCTATTCAACAACAAAACATGGCTAATAGTATAAAGCCTCCTTCACATCCGAAATCACATGGAATCTGATGGGACTCCGCAAAATGATTGTTTGACCATTTGACCCCTTGATTGTTGCTCACACCCAAATCTGATATTGGCTACCTTTTGCATACATTCAGTGAATCCAGAACGCTGCAGCACGCCTTCGTGTTCAACCCAGCAAAATTATCCCAATGTGACCCCACTTTTCCGTGACCTCCATTGGCTCCCTTTAGTAGCTTGCATCCGATTCAAGATGATGGTACTGGCCTACAAGGCGGTCAATGGAACTGCCCCTGCCTACCTCCAAGTATTGGTCAGAGCACACACACCAGCTTGAGAACTCCACTCAACTACCGCAGCTGGACGCCCCATACCGCCATCGCTAAGAGCAAGCAAAGGTCAATCATCAATGTCACAAATATTATCTGTTTTGGCACTGCAGTGGTGGAACGAGCTCCCTGCCGATGTCAGGAGTCAGGACCGCAGATTCGCTCACCAGCTTCCGCAAAAGACTCAAGACTCACTTCAGATCAGAGTTCAGCTAGCTTCTGCATCGCCTCCCCCCTCCCCCGACACAACGTGAACAGTCAAACAAAAATCGAGATCTGAGCAATAGATCCAAAACTGAGGTTTCAGTCTCAAAGTGTGAGCCTGACACTTTCCGTTGTGTCTTTTTTTACCGCATAAAATACAAAACTGGCGGCGATCTGTTGTGACAATGGTGTTAGAAGGACCGCAAGCTGAACAACCATTGCTGGGACTCCATCTTCCTCCAAGGACCTTTGAAGCCTCAAACAGAACATATGTGGGTCGCAGTATTCCCTCTCACAGAAGAAATGTACATTGTTTGATACTTTCTGCTTTTGCGTCGGAGGCAAAGCTGCAAGAGACAGATAGCGTACCTGATACAGATCTCTGATTTGACATTGTTCGTGAAAGAGTCAGCTTCAAATGCACAACCTGGTGCACAAGAAAAAACATGCCACTTTCTTTTGTCAGTACATTTGAGCATTTGTTCATGATGAATAGCCTATGTTTATTATTTCAATGAATGATTTATGATTACCAGCGTTAGGGTTAATCAAGTTAATTTTTCTAGCGACATGATTTCCTCGACGAAGACATACACACAATAAGGGTAATGTTTTCCACTACTAAATAGAATCCAATACTACACAAAGCCATATCCATGCCTCAGCAAAGACAGACCAGTATGGCCGTCAAGAGCTGCTGCCATACTGATCCGTGAGTGGTGGGGGTTCTTCTCCCAACTAGCTTAACTCCACCTTGGCCTATGAATTCACGCCTAAAGGGCACCTACACCTCCCTGCAGCAGGTTGCTGTCGTTCGTTCGGTCGGTAACACCGCTTGATAAACACAAGTACAATGGCTTAGCGGTGGCGCAACCATTCCTCATCGATTACTCTGGCTTATAAAGCTGTGGCTCCTCATTAGGGCTGGGTATCGTGGCCAATTTCCTAAATTGATTCGATTTCGATTCAAAAAGTTCTGAATCGATTAATCACAATTCGATTCGATTCAATTCCAATTCAATCTGCTCTTGGAGAATGAAAATGGCTCAACTGTGTTACAAAATACAAATGTACTTTATTTCTTCTCTTCACCTTAAACAACATGTTTTAAGTGCAAACTTGTAAATTGGACAGTTTAAAGTTGAGCTGTAAACAAAACTGTCACAAGTCTCAAAAGTGCAATTTTGAAATTAGAAAGGAATTGCAAGTTAAATTGTACTTGAACTACAATATTCCATCACTGCAAATGAAGTGGGGAAGTGCTGGAGGAGTTATGGACTAAGAAGACAAGGGTGCAAATTCTTTAGGTTTTTTTTGCAACTACGGAAATAACCCTGTGAATTTATTCCTTGCCGGTCGGTCGTCTAAAGTGAGCGACTGGCAGGTGAGAGGAATCAGCAGGGAGTGGGGGTAGAGAGAGAGAGAGAGACATAGAGGGAGAGACATAAACATCGACACACAGAGAGAGACAGAGAGGGAACGATAGAGAGACAGGAAGAGAGAGGGAGAGCAAGCGACAGAAAGATTGAGAGTGAGAGTGAGCGAGTGAGCGTGGTGGTAGGGCCAATGAGAAAAAGGGCGAAAAACATCAAATGCTTATTTGCATGCCTCTGAAGTCGAGCACCTCTAAATATCCCTGTCATTTAGCAGACGAGCCGGGCGCGCTTGGCAGATGAGAAATTACATCCTCTGATGCGGGCGGATAAGGATGGACGTCTTTACATTCGCCGCGCCCTCAATCACCTTCCCTCCGGATCCCTGACAAACTCTCCCAAAAATAAATGAACCCTTGTGCCTTGCTAGCATGCCGAGCCAATTAAAATGACAACAACCCCCCCCCCCCACCGTCAAAACAAAAAACGCAGTGGACGGGTGGAAGAGTAGGTGTGGTTGTTTGCGTGACGCTGCTCCGATATGGGTGTTTTCTTTTATGCCAACACCTTCACCGTGTATTTTGCGGGAGACCTTGTCAAGATGACAGGGCGGCATTAGGATGTCAGGCGATGCTTGTTTGCCAAGTTGTGAATGCCATGACGATGAAGTGCAAAGGGCTGTGTCGGGCAGGAGGCGTCGAGGCTCCTGTTGTGGACCTGCTCCGCGCATAATTGTTGTTGTGCTAAACAAGCCGGTGTCTGTGTGCATGAGTTTGTGTAAAGTCCCCTTAAATCCAATACTTAATGGGCCGCGCGGCTAAAACAACAGTGGTATATTGCTGTACCTTGACGGGTAGGACTTGAGGCGACAGACGGGTTGTAACTATGGCTTGCAGACTTGTCTCACAGTGTTTGGACTACAGTGGGGCGCTCCCAATAAACTGGCAGGCCGTGTGACGCTGCAGGCACATCTGCAACAGCTCAGTGCTGGAGTGAAATGACTAATTACAATGTGGCCCAACATGTTCCCTCAGACTACATAAATGGGTGATTTAATTTAACCGAGCCCGGGCATTAAGCTTAACATCAGGGTGAAGACTGCAAAGCGATTTTGTTTGCAATTCGACAGAGGGGGGTGGGGGTACATACATAGATAGATTCCAAGTATGAAGACGACACTATCAAATATTGAAATGTTATGCAATCCAACTAAAATAGACAGAAGAACACAATGTGGTTTAAAATTGGTACGAGAGGGTTTGCATATCATCTTAAAACAAAGAAATAGCTGCTCCAAGAATGATGTCATTGTTATTGAATTATTGAATGAATCAAACGCTGTTTTTTTATGGATTTTATCTTCAATCTCTTAATCCTTGAGCCATTTGAGATAGGATTTAATGTGATCTAAATTTGCCGTCTCTCTACACAACCAGTGTCAGTAAGCCCTTGGACGTGGAAAGCAATGACGATTTTAATGATGCTATCTGTGAATGTAATTTGCAGTTGCTCTAATTCCTTCAGCATTTAACATGCTTGCATCTACATTTTTTTAATTTAAAGTCCAAACCAGACGAAGACTCCATTGCCGTTTCGACTACTAAATATATATATGAATGGATGTCAGGTGGAGGTTCCTTTATTGATCAGGTCACCAAACAACAAGAAGCAACAGAAGACCTTTAGCTCAATAACAGACGGAGCTGCAAATAGGAAATCTGAGCAACAATACCAGAGGTTGATATGAAGGGATTTCAGGATGCATAAGGCAAACCAACAGGGACACAGTGGCACATGCAATGCAGCTCACCTGACAACCGATGTGCATGGGAACAGTAGCAGCAACACATAACTATTCATTGGAAGCCTGTGTCCTAATGTTGTAAAACACAGCAGTTATCTATGAAATTAATGTATGAATATGTATATATCTAGGTATATATCTAGGTATATGGAAAACCTATGTTGAATCAGGTGATAGCAATTCTTAACACAGTCATCGTAGAAAATAATTACAATAACATTAATTCCATACTCCAATCCATTCTTAAAATATATAATGAACTTATGAACTATTTGAACAGAGTGAATATATAATAATATTTTAGAATAGCATTATAAATTTGATGAACAATCAGTTTAAAATAATTCTTTATATGTATCTATATATTTTTTTTACGATATAACCAATATTTTATATATCTATGACAATAATCATTAGGGCTAGGGCTGTCATCACCCAAAGAATATCTTGGTCAAAAAATCATCAAGGTATCTCTAGATTCATTTAAAGGTGATATATTATACCACCAGGTGCGAGTGTGATTAGCCGTTACAAGCCATTTTGAATATCTGCCTCTTCTGACATCACAAGGTGTCGACCTAGATGTGTGACAGATTGATGAGCAACGTGTGCTACAGTCCACAGGGTATAGGCTGGTAGACTGATCTAGCCAGCACACATCTAGGTGGACACGCCCACTTGTTGATGTCAGAAGAGGCCAATTTTCTAAATGGCTTGTAACGGCTAATCACACTCACACCTGGTGGTATGATATGTCACCTTTAATCTGCCACAGTGCACTCCACTAGACCTGCAAACCTTAATATCACTTCAGTGATATTAATTCTACTGTTTTGAGGAAGTCGTTGGGTTTCACCCTCATGGTCCAAGTCTGACTAGGTTACGGCATCGTATAGCAGGTCACACCGGACGAGCCACGGGGGCAGCGTCACATAGGAGGAAGTCCTATGTAACTCCTCAGAGATTTGATTCTTGGTTTTGTTCTGTGTTTAATATAATGGGTCCCAATGGATGAGGCTGCAATACGTGCCAAGGTGCCAAGTCTGATACGTTCACACTCAAAGGCTATCGGGCGTTGATCACAAAAGTTAACACATGAAAGTTATTAAGTTCATTTTTAGAATGCCAACACACTTTTTTGACATCCTTTTTAACCAAATGCTTCCACACCAATGACTCATTTGACATGGTGTAAATGAGTTTGTAGCAAAGTCGTTATTAAGTTGGGTGTTCAAAGATGTCTAGTCTTATAAGTCATATAGTCTATTAAACATGTGATTATTATAACAGAACCTACCAATGGACCAATAGACCAAAACATGACAGCCCTAAAGATACATTTGATTCATACAAGTTGGTAACCTGACTATAGCTAATATCCAACTAAAGCAATCTCAACAGAGACTTAAAATGCCGGCCTGTGTGGCTGGGTTGCATTTGGTTAGCCTAACCTTTTCCAAATATTGAACCTGATTCACAAATATGGAACAACTACGCCGTTAATAAGAAACAAAAAACAACAATAAAGACAATGGGGAAACGTGACAGGTGCTGCACTTGTTTTCTGCCACAGCGCAGCTCGCACGGCCCACTCCCCGGCCCCTTCTCCTCCAGATTCTAATTTCCCCCTGACATTTCAAGGGACAGCTCCTATCCCCTGCCATGCTTGTCGGTGGTTAGTAAATGGCATTCAACATTACATTTACAGCTCATGTTGACCGTGTGTTTCCTGCTCATTAACATGACGACACTTAGTCCATGGTGGATGGGGGAGTCTCTTTGTGTGGTGTGTGTGTGTGTTGTGTGTGTGTGTGTGTTAATCAAGAGAGAGACAGACAGAGACAGGGACAAAGAGACAGAGAGACAGAGACAGAGCTTCTGGTATTCCAATGCCCTTTTGCTTGATTGTGTGTTTGGCCGTTTTATGGAGGTATGATTGCACATTTGATTGTGTGTTTGTGTGAGTGTGTGTGGGGAGGGGAGAGGAGAGTGGGTGCATTTCCGCCTCAAGCTGTGGACGACTGATTTCCCAGTTATAGACCTGCATGTCGGTGTAAAGATGGAGCGAGAATGGACGAAAGGATGCCCTTCACTGTGATTATGTGTACAAATAGTGGAAGACAGGTATCAACGTAGGGCTCTAGCACTTAGCCGTAATCACTACAATTAATATGCTTTCTTCGACGAATATAGACTACCGGTAAATCAACAAAAATGGTGACCAATACCTACTTCACCACTACAACATTCTTGTATGAATCAATATATAAGGAGGAAGAAGGTGATGGGTAATGAATGAATGCATTTGCGGTGTCTTCATCTATAAAAGATGCTGGAATGTTTGAAAAAGAGTCTTTCATACTCGCCGTTGGATATATGTGAATAGGTGTGAAAAATAGAGTGTGCGTCAGTGTGTCAGTAACCGTGGGTTTATAACAGGATGCTACAGAGAAAAGGTCAGGCATATTGAATATATTGATAAAGAGACCATCCAGTAGCATTTATGTCTTAATATAAAGAAATGTGGAAACAAACATTTACAAGACTCAGTGTCTCCCGACCGTAGCCTGTAAAGAATATGGACGCCTTTGAGATGTCACCCATTGGTTTACACTCGAGCAGTGAGTCATAGATTTCCCCTTATGGGCGCCACCATTGCTAGAGATTTTCCTGCAACAAAGCGGAAGTGGACCATATTTGGCACATTGCACAAAGCTCATTAATATTCAATCCTTAATAACTATGTAATTGAATAAAACTGTCAAACGCGAGATCCCAAATTAAATAATATGGACACATAATGTGGCCACTTAGGTCCTAACCGAACAGTGATAAAAAATGTATGTGCTTTGTACTTGATTGAACAATTTTCTTATTGACTTAGAATGGTAAACGGTTTTATTTAATCCAACAACTGCACGCAAACAATAGGCCGTTAGATCAACTACATGTCAGTCACTTCGCCATGACTTACTAAACCGCTGGTCAAGGCTGTCGCTTGCTCAACACACACACAAACACAGACGTTGTGACATTTTTCACAATATACAGTAACTCTTGAGGAACACACCTTGCGGATTATGAATAACAGTTATAAATATAACTTACTTACTGTGCTTACTTCATGCTGTAATGCTGGTTTTGGACCAAAGTTTACAAATATATTCTAATTTGTTTTGACAAAATATTGATTCTGAACCCCGCACGGTGTAGGATATTGATATTAACATGTAGGATATTTATAGTGATCCTGCCCGACACTACATAAAATGGCTATTGATTTCCGGGCAGCCTCCATGTGTGGTTTGATTGACTGCGATGATGTCAACTCTTTGCCAATGTCATTTTTACCATTAAGGGTTGCTCTAGATCAACACAGAATCCAACACCCTGAGCATAACATCATCTGTTGTGTTTAGAGTCATGATCTTAATCCAGTATTCTTTGTATTTGTATTGTTTTCATCTTTTTGTTCACAAATTCTTCGTCCAATTATTCATTTGATTTAGGCCTTAATTATAGTAAAATGAACTACATCACCAAAGGCAGTTGATCAACAAAGATGTTGTGAGTGACATTCTGGTCCCGACGCCCTGGAGCTAACAAACAGTTTTACCACTTGTGACAGACGGTCACCAACTATTGGTTACTCTAAGTGTATGACATTTTACAATTGATTCTTTTTATTGATCACAGCCGGTCTTCCTGGGAAGCCTCTCTCAAAAGGCGGTGCACTATTACATATCATTTTAATTAAATGTGTTGTCTGATCTCTAAGGTTTTCCAGCGTTGCCTTGGGATTGAGGGTCGATACCTCACTGTCGTCTCCAAACATGTAATTCAGACGAGGGGCTGGCTAACCAGGTGAGTGCTGGAAACCTTGTAGCTGAGGTTTCAACATAGCAGAATAAAAATATAAAAGGTCTGCAGATGAATTATCACTAGACGTTTTATAGAACTAATGATGATTATTAATAACCCAAAAAGCCGGAGACAACTAAGGTAATGCAAAAAATATATTATTTTTCCAGACACAATAACGCTGTCTTATCTCTAACTTGTTCAACTCGGACATTACTTACTTATATGTTCCAGGTATATTGGAAAAGCCCATGTCTAATATCCAAATGATTTGTGTCCCAAGTGGCTGGTGGCGTACGGCAGAGGTCAGCTGGTGGAGCCAAGATAAATGTTGTGTCTGGACTCCAGCTGGGTGCCAACGGAAAAAGGCAGGAGATCCAGCAGTGATCGAATTTGTTTCACAAATCACATGTTTTCTCAGTGTATGTTCATCACAGATATGTGAAAGTTCACTCAGTTCATCTTACCACTTTGAAGACACAGCAGCCAATAATGACTATATTAATTGTGTGGAACTAAATGTGCTACTTTATCCATGCAATGTGCACAGTGAGACAAAACACGAGATACATTTATTTACATTAAATGTGCTGGAAGTTAAGGACCGGGGGCTCTGATGTTCCATTATGTATCCCAAAAGTCTCACCACTACTTTGTAATTGTATTTACCACCCACAATGCATCCTAATGCAAAATACACCAAAGAGGATAATATTTTAAAAGAGCAAAACAAGAGAATCCACAGGGAGACCCGCGCAGACACGCGAGGCATCGCCTGCTGCATTACCCCGGTTGATGCAGTTCACACTCATGCCAATACCTGGTTTGTGATAGCTGTAAATAGCTTTTGTGCGTTTTGTGTGCTTTGATATGCAATCGTAGATTGATTTAAATGATTCAGTGGTGCACAGGAAAAGCTTCTGGGATTACAAAGAGGCACATGCAAGGAGCTGTGACTGCATGTATGTACACAGACACCCACCCACCCACACACATGCTCTCTCGACACACCAGTGCCCGCCCACTCACTCTGACAGAGCAGAGAATGCAGAACTCAGAGATTGATTTGAAAGGTTATGTAAGAATTCTCTAGGCTAGAACGGATTTGATATGCAACAGCTGTACGGTTGAACTCTATATTACAAAAGTCATCCCCACCTTTACCCATGTCATCATACTAATTGAATTGCATAGGGAGGAAAAGCTTGGGAGTAACCATTTCAATGAAAACACCGCTTCCCATAGGCTCACTTGAGAAATGACATGATTTCTCTTGGCTCTGGGAAGGGTTAAATACCGTGTGGTACACATGCCCCGAGGATCAGGAGAAGGCCTTCTGGAAATCCTCCATGATAATAGATACATTCATTTGCTCAAGTTCGTTGCTAACCGCTATTGACCAACAACCACAACAGCACTGAAAAAAACGAAGACAAAACCCTAAAAGATAACGCCGAGCGAGATAACAGAGGAAACCAAAGAAACACCTTTTGTCCTCTCTGCTTAGTATTTGTTGGAGGGCAGTGATTACAATCTATGCCCTCAACGGCACAGGAAAAAACTAAAGGGACCACTATATCTTTCTGATCGGCCCCCGTCCCACTCGACGCTAGCTACCCCTCCCGGCCCGGCAGACAATCAATTCCTTTGGCCAGAGAAAGAAACAAATAGGGTGTTGCTCCGTCAGCACACCGACCCCCACGCCTTCAGTTAGGAAGTCGCCACTGGGGTTTATGTGGGACCCGATTACGAGTATGGACTGACTGAAACCAGGAACATTTATAGGGAAATATAGCCTAGCGTGCTAACACGGGACATGTAAAGATTAAGCTTAAGAGAGAAAAAACATGGAGGGTTAGGGATGGACTTAAACACAGATTTCAAATGTATTTACCATGTATGTACCATCTTATTGACAATATTTGGAGATACTGTGATAAAAAAAATGGACACATCAACGCATCAAAATAATATGTTTGATTTTCATATTAATTCAAGCACACTTACGGAACATGTGTGGCTCGTTGGGAGTTTTGGTGAAAAAGAGAGAATGTGCAAATCAGTGCAAATGCATTTTGGTTACTGAAAACACCTTTAGGAAATGGGTTCCTCACAGTGGAGGCCCTTGCCACAGCCAGTACCAATACAGAGCACACCCGAAGCCTAATGCTACATTTCAAGAAGCACAAATACATTCTGAGCAAGCAATAACTGCACAAATACCACACACCAAAAACACACCGTGTGTCTCCATCTGAACTGTTTGGCCATTTTTCTAAATGTTTTAGTAAAATATTTTACAAACACGTCGTATCACCACGTTGAATCACAACTTGGCTGTGACCCAAATCTCCCAGCCACCTATGGCACGAACACACACTCGCGCACGTCAGCCCTCATCTGTTGTGCCCCGCGTTGGAAGCGAGAGAGAGTATTTTGTTGCCAGAATGAGATCCAGACGGGGGGGCGGGGGTGGGAGTCGG
>JAOPUA010000152.1:13971768-13986286 GCA_027122455.1 Trisopterus luscus | reverse complement strand
CACTCACTCTCTCACTCACTCACTCACACACACACACACACACACACACACACACACACACACACACACACACACACTTCTCAACTACATTTTTGTAATATGAATATTATGTATACATTCTCTGTTTTCGTGACTAGTTGCACCAGCTTGTCTCTCGGCCCTCAGGGTTGGAATATATATATATTTTTTTTATTATTATATATATATTTTTTATTATTCCTTAGATATATGTATGGCCACTTCACACAATGTTACATTTTCTCCTGATCAAAGACCAAAAAATCGATTGATTTTTCTGAATTGTAAACGTTCACAAATCTAACAAATATGTACCTCACATCTTTTGTGTTTAAGATAGATTTTTTTATGAAAATGATTCTGTTTTTTGGCGCTTGGGGTATTGACATTATTTGAGGCAGGGTTATGGGAAGGGGTAGTTTTTATTGGTCACTCAGACAAATGAGTCAATGGTGGAACCCGCAGTGTTTACCTCCTTGACTGAAGGCAAACAGTATGGTGCAGGGTTAGAGTCCAATTAAGACCTCGTGAGGAAATACTAGTATTTCCTCACTGAAGCCAGCTCCTGATCCGGCCAATGATATGCCAGCAGGGGCAACTGAGATGCCAGCGACTGGTAAGAGAAGCCTACTGGCTTGTTTGTTCATTGGCTTGAGAGGCTAGTAACTAACACGCCGTGGTTGCTAGCCTCGAAAGCAAGTGACCAGCCAAGCTGTTAGCTGATCCAGTAACCCACTGACTCAGCTACTGGCTTGGCTGGTCATTTGCTTTCGAGACTAGCAACCCACTGGATCAGCCCGGCGTGCTATGAACCAGCACTGTAAGCTACTGATGAGCCGTGCCATTAGCCGATCCAGTGGGTTGGTAGGTTAGATGCATGAGTTACCACCTTGGTCAAACAAATGGTCTGCATCTCATTTCACCGACAGCCTCTCAGTTACCTGTGATGGTGTATCTTTAGTCAGATCATTAGCTTGCTTTGGCAAGAATAAAGCCTCTGCTGGCTCCTCAGTAGTATTCATCCTTACCCCTACCAATATAGTCTCTCCCTTACCTTCACCACATCAAAACCCTGCCTAAGCACTATAGGAACAATTGTTATGGTACACAATTGATGGTATGGTACCCCCTCCAGTTTTCTGTAGAGATGGGCAAGAGCCAATTATAGGCCAACCTGGGCATGCTCAACATACTGATGAAATAAACTTATTCCTGATGAAATAAACTTATTCCTACCTCTCCTTGACATGAAAACGAATTGTTAAAGAAGACAGAGACATTATAAAGACAGTATAAGAAGAATGGTGAGAAAATACAAATCTTGCAGGTAAAATTGGTTGAGCCTGTGCTTCTTCATTCGTTGTAGCATCTGCCAGCGTGTGCTCTCTAAGTAGATGACGTCCATCTCTAGCACTTCATTTTTATTTATTTTTATTTCACATGCACATTTTAATGCACAAGATTGCTCGATACTGAAGGCATGAGAAAACAATTTAATTTGGAGCGAAGACAAGGCCGTTGATGCGCAACACTACTAGAAGATAACTGGAGAGAAATTTCATTTTCAGATTAGAGGCAAGCTGTGCAAGAGGCCCCCCAACAGAAAGCTGTTTCGCCAGATGCCTTTTTGGGCAAGCCCTCAATTTGATTAGCTTTTAAACGCTGTTTAAAAAGCCTCTGTTGCACGTAACACAATAAGGCCGTTCAGATGGTGAACTCGCATACCCTCCTCCGCCGTCCCCCCTTTGAAGATTGATATTTACGGTTACCTCTGAGTTTGCTGGATTCCAATGGAAAAACACCTTTTGCAATTATGCATTAAACAGTTGCCACAATAATTACATAACCGTCGCTGCCACTGTAGACATGGTCTTGATCAATTTGAGAGGTAGATGAATCGCAAGGAAAAGTGACCAACCATTTTCACAGCATGGAAGCAAAACAGATTTGTTAAACCTGCGGAAGGTAACCAACCGATGTATGGTTGGTCTGGAGAAAGCAATTAACAGTAAAAACAATAAGGCAAATAGAGTGAATATTAATAAAAGAATGCAGGATCCAAAGGCAGGAAAAAATGATAAATAACTAAATTGATTGATCACTCATAGAGTAGGCCAAAAGAAAATACAGTATGCATTTATGATACCATTTTGAATACAATGCACAGCACTGTGGTCGATTGTTCCTAGGCTTCCAGTTAAAAACTGGCTAAGAGGCTTTGCTCATTCTTTCAGTTACAATATGGCAAGCAGTGACTACCAAGATCTGACTTGAAAAAACAAAAACTATTGACCAAAACATTGTGGTAAGCTGCCAATGCAGCAATTGTAGATTTCAGGTTTAATAGGGCAAAGAAAAATATGTTTTGACCCTGTTCACCAGGTAAACCTAGCTTCAGCCTTGTAGGAGGAGGTACACAACACTGCCAGCCAAAACGACTCTCTCCAAAAAACAGTTTCTCAGGTATGGCCATTAAAGCTGCAGTGGTAAAGATTTAAAAGATATATCTATTTGCTCCAAAACATTTCATAACATGGACACACTGACAAGTCTACTGTGAGGTTAATTGACCAGTGTAGCAGCAGTGCAGAGAATTCCATTCTCAAGTTTAACAGGGCCCGCTGCTTCTAACCAATCATAGAAGCACAAAGAGATAGAGCATACCTGCCTGTCAATCATCTTTGTGTTCTAGATTCAAGGCTACCAGTTATTTGAGCATACAGCTTGCTAGCTGATGAGCCAAGTTTTAACAAAATAATCAACAATTATAATATCAATCTTTCTACCAATCGGGATCACTTGAAAAATTTATCTCAGAAATGAGATATTGCGATGAGTAACCATGGGAGACACATGTGTATTGAGCTATGAATATTAAGCATTCGGCCTCCAAGGATCGGGGCGAGATAAGATGACTCATTAAACACAGCTTCACCAACAACTCATTTACAGGTCATGAATGAAGAATCTGCGCTCTGGGTTTGTGGGGGACAGGGGGGACGGTGGACGTATACCGTATAGCATCAGTAGCAACATCTCCTTTATCCTTCAGTCTGTTAAGCTGCCTCCCCACAATCTCCCACTTTTTGTTACCTTTTGAATATATGGTTAACGGAAAAAAGGCCATAAATGAGCTGCCCAGGTAAGATAGAGGGGGTCAAATCATTGCTCTATTGGGATGACTCGGCTGGTGTGTCATCTGCAGGCCAGAGAGGTTACCACAACCTCAGCAGAGACACGCAAGAGATGGAACGTGACATTTAAAGTCCAGCACCCAAGAAGGTAAAATAACATCTAGTTTAAATACATTACATTACAGCTATCGTACAGCTCTCGTGGACTAAGGCTGTGTCTAGAAAGGGTTTTATTGGCCGGGGAACTAACAGGTGGATTAAGGGTTTTGATGAACTAATAAGATAAGAAATAGCAAATGATAAAATTTGGGGATCGACCTTTTACATTCATATAAAGAAATCGGTCATTAAGCTTGCATTTGAAATGTACAGCCGCCTCATGTAAGGATACTGATGATTTCATAACTGACTTAATTGTGATGTATAGCATCATTGACTGATTGTTTAACCAGTTGAGCAAACTTGAGTGGAATCTAACTATAATTATCTTGAAGTTATATCATCATAGTTTGTTCTCAAGATCCATGCTAAGGCGGCATTCTTATTACCTGTCACTGTGTTTACATATTGTGTGCACCTATGGAAGACAGAATGAGAACCTTGTACAGTTTCTTGGAGTTAATGGAAACCAATAGATAAAGATAAAAGACAAACAGTAGCTTTTGACAATTCCCCTTGGCATTTGCGTGAGAATGTGCGTGTTTGTCTGCCAAGGCAAACAGAAATATCAAGTAGACTCTTAAAATGAAGGCTTCCCAACTCCCCCATTGTAAGGGAATCTTCTGGATATATGCATTTATTTCCTCTACACTTTCGAAGTTTATAAGCTCAAGGACAGAACAGAACAGTACAAACTAAAAATAAGCTCAGATCAGGCGAATCTTTATGGGAAAACCAAGATGTTTTCATCACCATTCCCCCACACCATTCCCTGCCAGTGGGGAAACAAATAATGCAAAATACCCCCCTTTCCCCCACTGGCAAATATCCCTTCCGGTTGGCACTTGCACTAAATGATCTGTTTGTTTCGACTGAAAAGGTTAATATGCTCTGATAGTAGTTAGAATTAATATAGTACGTGCTCCCGTTAAGGTTACCTAAATCTGCCATTCCTTCAGGGAGTCTTTTATTATTCCATGACGGTTGTGGAGGGGTGGCAATGGCGGAGGTGGTATCGCTTGAAGGGAGATAGAACCGTTGTCAGGATTAAGAGTGCAAGACTGTCACGTTTGTCTGGCGGAGATATGACAGGTCAACAACAATGTTGGGTGGTAAGAGAAGAGAAAGAGATACATTCTCTCTTTCCCGCCCTTTGACAACTTAAAAATTGACCCCTGCTGTATCAAATCACACCGCACTAGTAGTTTAGAAGTTTGCTCCTAGGAACTCATTATGCGGTACTAGAAGGTACTATTGACTGTATTTTGCGCAGGTTACAGACTTGGCCTTAAAACCAATGCTAAATACCAACACTGGGTTGAATGTAGTGAAAGGCATTCAATTCCTTTTGATGCTTACCCTAAATAATGTAGGCTGTTTTTTTGTATTTAGTTTCTTGTATTGATTGAAAATAAACTTAAATTCAAAGCCTTGAACATTTAACATATCATTTGTACTTTTTGATTGCAGCATTTCAACCTGCCACCTGGCTTGAAGTGAGCCTGGGCGGCAGAAACTGAAGAGCAGTACATCTACTAGAATATAAATGTTCTATAAAATCTCCATAACGGTGTGGGGCTCCGGTTCAGACCGGTTTATTTATTTGTTCCCCCAGTTGGTTAGACCATGACATGCACCATGGCTGATCCTCTATACGAGCCGACACACAATGTCCGCAGAGACCCTGATTGGGTATTACTCACTGCATACTCCGCTTGACTCTGTGCGCAGTCTGAGCCTCTCGCTGAAACACATGACTCAACCTCCCCCTCTCTGCAAAAATGAAGGTAACAAGAGAACACCGACGGAGGGGACCCGGGTGTTTCTTCTGTGTGAAGAAGAGAGGCAGGCCTCTTTTGTTTTGGAGCTTGGAACCTCCCATGCGCCGTACAATACGTGAATAGCCGTTGTGTGAGCAGCAAGTCAATTTGCATTTCCCCATCACCTCAAGAGGCATGATAGTGTTGCTGGTCCTAATAAAAGGTGTAATAATAAGCCAGAACCACTTTTATGGCATGCCACAAAATTAATCCCTGGAGACATCAGGTATCTATTCTTATGGCCTGCTCTGGGCTAACCTATCAATTAGGAACTCAGATATACTCACTTTAAGAAAACACTGTTACATGAGCTTGCATGTACCCCTCTGCTGTTTTGATCATTGCTGGTCATGCAGTGTAAAGGGCTTGGCGCCATGAAACCTGCACTTAAAATCAATGGCCCACTGGCAATGAGAGCAGTGTTTTGCAATAATTAGGTTTGCAAATAAAGGTAGACATTTCTTGTTGTCTTCAAGTCTGCACAGACATGCAGTGCACGCACAAAAACCACTAGCATCAATCCATCGTGAGTTATGCGCAGATAGAAAGTGATAGAGCAGAGCAATAAATCTAGGTCAGGGCCTTTTGAACCAGGTTCAAGTCCATCAGTGGCAGTGGGAACGCTGTAGTGTAGGAGGAAGCATGACGTCTCAATTCCCTCAATCTTCAACATTAGGAAGACATCCAAACACACACACACACATCCATTTTTAGCTCCATTGATCGACCCAAACATTTCCAGAGACACTTGCAAAAACTTTTTTTTACATTTGTTGGCGGGCACAAAGTCAGTCGCTACAGCGTTCCTGGCAGCACTTCTGTTGGGAGTGTTCACAAGCAGATGGCATGAGATCCCTGATGCCGTTTGAAGGTAATGTAAGGTAGGAATATCAAGACAAATGAAAAGTAAAAAAATTAGCATGTCGGTGCACTTGCATTGCATTACAAAACAAAACAAATACAAAAAAATATTTTTTAGAATTCCACATGTACATATGTTAAAGTCATAGAATTCAGTTTCAATGCCTTGAGCAAGAGTATGCTGTTGACCTCAATAAAAAGAGTTCGTATTGAGTACAGTGTTACATAGTAAACAAAATAAACTCCAGAAAGCGCTGTGGAAGAAGATGTAAAATAATAATAATACTAACATAACCATACTATATCAGAGATATAGTATCTTTCAACTAAACCAAAAAAATCCACAAATGAAATCAGTTTGATAACCTTCACTGGTTCATTTACATAATTAAATATTAAAACACATCACAGCAGCCTTTCAGTGTTGGTTCATCATCAAAAACAATTTGGATTATTGTGATATTAAACACTGTTTGAGAATCCAAGTTGAGGTCATGTAATAAATGCCAGCAGTACAATTTAATACTGAAATTCAAGTATAACTGAACATTAGGAGCTGTTCTTCAGCTCAATATCATTCATTTGTACATCCAGGCTGTGTAATTGTTAATACATAAAGTGTAATAACAATTTTGCTGATGGAAATTCTGCATTTTTAAGGTGTCCCTACATGCTCAATCATAGTCATATGTTGGAAAAGGGCGTGCCATTGCATAAGCAAGCCATTATCTTAAGTAACGTTTACTGTCCCTTTTGCAAAAGAAGATTAGTCAATCAGACGGTGTGTGTTGTTGATATTGACGCATTGAAATATGCATGGCGGACTTCAAGAAAATTAAATGTGTACGCCTGTTGTGTATGAGTCTACTACTCTTCACCATTTGTCACCACACACAATGCTTCCTCATACCGTATAAATGTCCCATTTATGTAATTTTAATAAACATTTAGATCATTGCTTTGTTTTGAGCAATCAAACCATATCATGAGTTATGACACTATTACATGAAAACACTAAAGGAACCTGTTTGAACAGATGAATTCAATTGAACAGATTAATTCAATAGAATTTTTTTACAACTCATCTATTCCTTAGCTTACATTCAGATATTATCATAGGGCTGATTCATCTTGCGGTAGAGATCCCATTTGTGTGTATGAATGTGAATATAAAATATGAATAGGGCATATTCTTTGACTGAGAACCAGCTATGGGCAGGGCCACACACCTGTAATACCAGACCATAAAAGAATGTGCTTGAGAAGTTGAGGTCGAGCAATGTTGAGCTACACCTCCACTCCTTAATCTCTTTGGTGCCGTTGTGCATTAGCAATTCTCTCTCTCTCCGTCACCCACTCTCATCTCTGATCGCCGTGTCCTTGGTTGAAATGGCCTTGGAAGGGCATTGCATTTTACACTGGCAATACCACAGCACCAAGAGGCATGCCCTGGAAAGAGCCTTCTGTGAGTTATTTCTTACGGTACACAGTGGACATGAGCCGCTGCCCGCACCATCTTCTAAGTAGTTTGAATCTGGGAGGAATGAGGAACGCTCAATGGTTAACAAATTTCAACAGGAATTTGTAATGGGAACTATCAGAGCATGAAAAATATTGATGTCCACCAACCCAACAAACCCAACACCCACACACACACATTTCTCACCACACATGTGCCAGGTTGTAAATGTTTGCTCCACATCAAGAAGACAGCCAGCACTAACAGTCGTGCAGTCGGGCATGGATTACCCTTAATGGTATATGCAGAACCACTGACGCATGAACCATATATACTACATATATATATATATATATATATATATATATATACAGACACACACACACACACAAGTGAATGGGTTAACTTGCACAAGTGAATAGGTTCCATGATAGATTCATGAACTTTAGGTCATTGCTTATAAGTAAGATATAAGCTAATTGAAAACGTATGTTCTCTATAGCTGTTTGTCCTTTCTGGGCTCCCATAGAAACCTGACAGGCTCCGTTGAAGAGGACACGCTACCTTTGAAGATTTAAAGGGCTCAGTCTAGGTTAATGAAAAACAATGATTCTTATCTTCAGGGGATTATAGACAAATTAAAACCAAAAAAATATTCCAAAAAATATTATGTTCCATTTCTGCCAGGTTCGTTCTAAAATCTAAAGACTTTTTCACACATACCCACAACCTTTCAAGCACCGCTAGGGATGTTCACTCTTCCCACTTGCAGCTACGTTCTGGAACATGTCCGTCTTGCGCCCCTTCACACATGGCAAAACAATGCCAAAATGGATGGGCCAAGGGACAGTCCAGCAGATGCTGGTAATGCAACACCTATGGGTGCCTGCAACCATGAGAAAAATCAAAAAGCAAGGCCCCACTGTCTGCACGGACTGGGAAGAGCTCCCTTATTTCGGGATCTGTACAGTTTCCTTCCATTCTTGAACAAGTACGTTGCCTGTTTTGAAAACAAAAGAAGCTGGAGTGATATTGTTCCCGAATGACCCGAAAACCAGTGGTGCGTAAAGATAAACCGTTGCGGATTCAAATATGTCATCAGTATAATCCTGTGATTGGTTCGCTAGCTTCATGTGAGAGCGTCTTACATCAAGACAGACGTTAACCTCTCCTCCTACCTCTCCTAGCAGTGTCACTGCTTTCATTCACAACCCAAACGTACCAGCAGTGTTTGGACAATTGGCAGTACAGATTGTCCGGAATTTCGATCCCTGTTCATATTTACTAATTACTTCAAGCAGGAAGGGCTCTGGATAGACTGCATGTGTGAAAGGGGCTTGAGTTATGTCTTACTTTAGCATCCAACCCCTAAGATGACTATCAGCATGGATAAACAGACAAAGACCAATACAAACATCAGCAGAGGATACGGGAGCGGAATATGAAAGCAACTAATCAAATTGTCTCCTACTGCGCCTCATAAATACCAACTGAGTCTTCCACAATACTGTGACAACGATCATTTAAAAAGATTTCTCAAAAGTGAGGAATGCATGGCACCAGGCAGATCAATGATGAGATTGTTCTGTTGTTATCTTCATAAGGCTTTTGTGCTGGCTCTGAGAGGTAAACACTGCCATTCAACTAACAACAGCAGTTTACAAACCAAATGAAACAAGCGATTGAGTGGCCACAAAATTTGTACTCTGGAATGAGAATGGAATTTAGAAAAGTGCCTAATTAATTAGTATTTTCCCCTATGTGTACAAAAAAAACAAACATGTGGCTTATTGCTATATGGGTCAAAAATCGAGTGAAGGTAATAAGGTTTATATGAACCAACTATATTTGAGCAATTCAGACATCCAAAAAGAAATGTTTCTATTGCCTTTGAATGTGTTTGTAAGCAGAAGCTAGCTGCATTTCTCCCTCCCGCATAGTCAGCATTAGTCTCCTGGTAATAAAGTTTATTATTCATGGAGAGTTATCATATATTTGTCTTTGGGGGAGAAATACTGTACAGATTTACTCAGAAATAAACACAAGCAGCAGGGGTGTGATTTGAATTTTTGCTCTGTATTGCAAATCTTGTCAGAGGCCTGCTTGTCATACTCAATGTGTCAATGCACATAACGCGCTGTCAGCGTAACCACGGCAACACGTCCGGTAACAGGTTTACAGTTGTACTGCAGTTTCTTGAGACTGTTGGACAAATAAGTGTTGGACCGAAATGTGCTGCCTGCCTTACATTGGCACATGATAGAAAGCCTTATTTGGGAGCATTTGGGTACATGTAAAAATATATTTACTGTCATAACTGTAATCTGTGCTTGTATACATACATTTACATACACACTTGCATGAATACATTTTGGTGAACAGAAAACACTGGGCAAAGCCACAAAAGGGAGAACAAGTTGTTCACGGCATTTGGGAAATGCATTCAGAGGGTCAAAGACTGGAGTCAACTTTGCTTGAGTCAACTGCTGAAACCCACTGGCCAAGGGAAACGTGTATTGGCTTATATTCAAATTGTAACAAGGGCCACGGCTCCCATGTCACCAAGAAAGGAGCAAATCCCAACGGTTTCCTTGTTCGTTAAGGCTGGGATCTTGAATATTTAAGTACAGCAGGTTGTGAATTCATTTGCTGTCCGATGGAACTTGTTCTCCTGTGAACTGTGCTGAACTGTGAGCGTCGGATGAATGTTTTCTTCCATCTCGACACTTTGGGCTCACCTCACCTTAGTGAGGGCATCTTGTAGCGCCCCATTTGAGAATAGCTTTTTTTGTTATCTACACACCAAGTAAACAGACCATCTGCAGTGCAGAATAGTGCATATTTTGGTCCAGATATATCCTCAGGGAGTGGCCTTATTCATCACATCATTCAATGGATTAGCTACATCATCATAGTGCATGATGTTGTTTTACCTTTTCATCTTGATTTTTAAAATCAATCACTTTTTTTTAATCAAGAATGGCCTGGGCGATGAACCAACTGACTCGAGAAACCCATACCCAACCCCTGTTATTCTCTCATGACTACAATACATCAGTGTGAGTGCAACTTCCTCTATATCCCATGGATCCTGTTTCACATATTCATCATTCTTTATTTTAATTGAGCTTGTGCTTGTGCTTTTTGATACCGCTAAGCTTCAGGCGTGCCCTCTCAACCTATTTACCCTCTACTCCCCTTAGCCCCACCCTACCACCCTTGTTCCTCTGTGTACTGAGCCGCTATCCCTGTCCCCTCTAATGCATTATAATGAAATTATGGGCCGCCTCTGCTATAGAACCAATCTCTCTAATCTTTCCCTATCTCCCATCCAGTGGGTTCATATGATCGGCTCGCTTTCAACTCTGTTCACTGGCATCGAGCGGGCATTTTTTATAGGAGCAACCTCCTTTACATACATGGGTCTCTGAAGAGGCCCTTTCCTAGATTCCAATTGCATGAAATACCGAAACAACCGTGAAATTACCAAAAAAAAACATAATCCACTCACATATACACAGACACACACACACACGCATACACACACGCACACACACACAAACACACACACTATGCTTAAAAATGGAAATTAAATTAACAGTCTTAACTGCACAACAACAGGGATCCACGTATCAGAAATCCAGCGCATAAGTAGAGACCAGGACAGGGTTAGGGCATAACCACTAGTACACCAATGACATAATCAACCACACTATTGCAGTCGGCTTCAGACAAAGTGTTAGTAGTTAATGCCAACTTGTTCAAAGGATTGCAGAGTCTAAGAACACTTTGACCGGTTGTGGTCAGAAAGGGTCAGATTCCGTTGAGCATAGAAGCCAGCAATAACTAGGCAACACATACTGCGAGTAAAAAAATCACAATTATGTCGCTAGAATTCACATCGTTATATTACTTGCATACGCAAGAAGATACAGTTTAGTTTAGCAAACAGAGTTCTGAGAAAATAAGGCTTTCTTCAACTAAGAAAACAGTTACCGGGGACCACCTCATTAAATAAATATACCTTGTAATAAAAATTGTGCAATCCAGAAAGACACTTTGTTGAGAGACAGAGGCGACACCGTTCCGTTGGGCCGGTGTAGCCGTAAAGGGTCACAAGCTGAGGGGGGACTTCTTTTAAAACCGCATCATTTACAGAGACCAACGCTGGGGAACCGTTAACTTTGCCTAGTGTTTGACTTTGCGAGCAGCCCAACGTAATGAAATTATTCTGTTGAGGAAGCAGGACTTTGTGACAGAATGATTACTCTGTAGATGTTGCCCCACCTCACCCGCCTACCCACCCTCTCCCAGCGACTTGCAACCGCAAAGTGTGTGCGTGCGTGTGTGTGTGTGTGTGTGTGTGTGTGTGTGTGTGTGTGTGTGTGTGTGTGTGTGTGTGTGTGTGTGTGTTGAGTGCTTTGGTATTGGCCAAATTCTGTCTGCTAGAAAGCTGAAGGCATCATAAATCCTATTGGCTATAAAGAGCATCCCCGTTTCTCTTCATTATCTTCGCCAAGCGTCACAAACCAAAGAAGCGAAACAAGAGCTCTCCCCTACAGGAAGTTCAACTTCAATTTTGAGAAGTAACCATTTAGGGGAAATGGAAGAGAAATTCCACTTAAGTAACGACTTCAAAAAGAGCTTGAAACTATACAGGTAGTTCCAAGAAATAACAATTTTACTGGAAAAACAACCAAAACACCACCAAGTTCCGAGTTAAATAAGAAATTGATATTGGCTCTCAAGGTCCTTTTATAATGCAGTTGCACTACATCAACTGCTGTGCAATATCGTCTCACTATCTGAAGCGTATTATACAGAACATTCTCTACCAAGCTATGGATTTTCCTCAAGATCAAACCGAATGAATGCTATCATTTAAATCAACGATAACTTTATACCAAAAACGGACAGAAGCATTTGCTGGGGTTCATACGATTATAGTCTGGATTCTCTGCTCCTCCCCATCTGTGAGACTGCACCTAAAAACAATTAGGGCCTTTATCTGAATGACAACCACTGCTCGTGGATGGACTGGTTCGATTGGTTTAAAAAAAATAATAAACACCAAGGCAAGGCACAAGGCTATGCGACAACGATGGAAATACCATCTGAGGTGCTGTGGCAGTGGCAGAGCCACGATTGTTTTTTAATCATGAAGGTGATGAGCGAGGTCAGAGACAATGATTAAAATGTAAGGGGCGTGTTTATATGCAGGTTGGGTAGGCAGGCTGGACGATGGAGGCAGGGCGGTGAGGGGGGGTGGTATCATGACGTCCCAGAAGCTTTACTCACTTGTTTGATAAGACAAAGTGGTCCGGAGCATGCAGAATTGAGTGCCGCACTGCACCGTATTCCTTGATTTACTGCCATTGATTGAAATAAAGAATGGCGTGCGGTACCTGATCTGCCTGCGAGAGTCCCAGGGAAAGGTTAAGGTAAAAATGGCAGCGCATGGGCGCGTCAGTGTGTTAGGCAAAGCGCTGAGCCACCGCCCCCACACAACACGCTCCCCCACTCCCAAGTAATAATCACAGAGCAAGTCATTAAAGTTAGTGGAGGATTGACAGAGTAGTAAACAAGGAAAGATGCAGATGTTAAGGGCTGGTTCCGTGCCCCAATCAGTGTCTATTTACACGTTAAATAACTACCTTATGGACGCGCACGTCCTCCTCTGAAGACGCTTATCAACACACACGTCACACACACACACACACACATGTCTCACACACACACACACACACACAAACACAGACACACACATCTGTCTCAGCATCCCGCATCCAATTAGGCGAAAAGAGATAGAGATAGGCATGCTTAGAAACATTCACAATCAGGGAAGACTGACTTAATTAAGACTCCTACATTCAGGATCTCTGTGGCGGTTTTTTTGCTCTTCAAGAACTCCCGCTGGCTGTAGCTTGCGTCTGTTTGCCAGGGGGCCGCGCGTCACTTTCCCCGTGTATGTCCTTGATGTTGCGGGTATTTTGGAGTTGTGCTCCATTTTCCCCGTCAATATAGTCCAAGGCAAAGCAGGACAACTAATGGGGTTTATTTATAATTACCTAATCACGGGTTTAAACATTGAACGTCTGGTGACCTGGTAGCGTCTGAATTAATTGCGATCGAGTATAGGGTGCTAATTGGTGTGCCCCCGTCTCACTCTCTGTTCTTGATGGGGGATCAAAGAAATATTGGTCCACAATCTGCTGCCATTAGTGCTCTTCCAGTTTCCATCTGTGGATCATACGTTTAAGGTGAACCATGTAGAATCCAGCCACACAGACTTGGCAGAAATGGAATATAATATTCATAATTATGTCATAATTAGCGTATAATCCCATGAAAATAAGAATTGATGTGTTTTCGTTACCTTAGAATGAGCCCTTAGGAAGGAGGTCCACTGGGTCCTCTTCCAGGGGGCTGATGTGTTGCAACGCCATGTATCACAGTAGCCCAGAACAGACAAACAGCTCCAGAGAACGCCGTCTATATTCAATCCAAAAACGTGTTTTGGGCTTCTAGAAAGGAGGGGGGGGGGGTGCCATCCCCATGGCTACCACTTATTCATGATACGTTTTTAGTACTGTCATGGTGTTGGATTGTTGATAATGAGCGATGTTGTATATGAATGTGCCACACACCCTGACATTATACAATAAGTAAGCTTAACCCCATCTCCCATCTCAAAATGAACCACTGGCCAGCCAAAACTCCACACATATTCACACACACTGTGGCATTATACTATTATATATTCTAATATGTTGTCCTGGAAGCCAAACCCTCTCTTGGAAGCGTCATCAAAGCCAACCACTCGCCAGACTGAAAGGCTGATTATGGCTACGTTCACGCAACGCAATGAGCACGACAGACACTTCGACGCAGTCGTGAACCTGTTTCGGTTCTGCGTCAGGTTTTAGTTAGCAGACCAATCACAGCCCTTGCTGCTGCGTCGGTTCGACGGTAGGTTACAATTTTTTGGGATCAGGCTCTTGCAGTGGATGCAAGGAGGGTCCACTCGGACGTAACGGGTCCGTAACCCCCTTGCGTTGCGTGAACGT
>JAOPUA010000152.1:13944977-13962214 GCA_027122455.1 Trisopterus luscus | reverse complement strand
CTGATCGATTACAGACCAAAGGCCACTGAACTTCACAGCAATTTCGCAGCATGCATTTGCTCAAGAAGCACACTAGGTTTTCTCTTCGGCCTCAACCTTGCCATGGACTCCATTGGAAGTGGTCTTAAGATTGAAAAGGCTGTTCCCAGAGTGCGTCGTGATTCAGACATAATTCGGGGACAAGGTTAATCACAATTTGTCTGCCTCACTTGTGGATAGAACCACGCATGGCGCGACAGCGCCGCTATTCAGTGAGCAAGCGTGACCATGCGATAGCACCATAAACCACTGACATGAGGGACAACTCGTTAATTGAAAGGCTCATTAAAGTGAAAGCAACTTAAATTATTAATTGGCTGTGTCAGAGTTGTCCTTTCCGAGTCAAATTTAATTTATTTCCGGGAGCCTCCATGACATTTTATGATTGGCCTTTACCACTCCACCACTTCTGCCCACCGGGGGGTGGGGGGGGGGGATTTAAGATCACACACACCTGACGCACTGCCTGATGCCTCCCAATGCCACGTATATCTCTCTCTCACACACACACACACAGAAAGGCACACACACACCTTCTCTATCACAGTCCGTCCCTCCCTGTATCTTGCTCTTTCCAGCTGCAGTCTTTCTGTGCTTTGCGACGATGCTGAGAGCAAATCTTAAGACAGGCAGTTTGATGTTTAAAGCAGCAAGGGCTTGAAAGGACTTCTACCAGCCATTCCGGACTCAAGAAGCCACCCTTCAAAAAGGGGGGGGACATAAATTGGCTTAGGTAAAAAAAAAACAGAATCTCACTAGCAGGGCAACCAGCCCCAGGCATGCAGAGACACAGATCTCATCACTGGGATATAACCTACGTTGGGAGGTTAGAGCCCTCAGTCCAATATGAATATGAAGGATGTGGGTTGGGATTTATTATGGACATGTAACGAATTTCCTGTGCATGCTGGGCTGGAATTATTTTATTTATTTTATAGGGTTATAGTTAGGGTGCGGAAGCTACAAGAATGCAATAGCAAACACTACAATATGGCCGCAGACTTGCCTGGCATAACATGAGAATATTACATACATAGTTCTACATTTTTTTAATACATGTATATATTTTGGGATACAGCTCTACTTATAAACTGTGGAGTAATGTAATCGTAGTATTGTTATTTTTTCAATTAAATTAAACAACCCTAAATTCTGTTTTCAGAGAAAAATCTTACGACTTAAGGAACAATAAACTTCAAGATAATGAAGTGAAGTATTAAATATCTAATTCAGATATTGCAACAGGTTCGGGATAAAAAAGGGGAGAACATTGTGTGGACAGAGAAAACCAACGACAGCCACGGGTGTACGGGGACATGCTCCAATGGGAAAACAATTTGAAAGATTGGAAAAATTCGCTTTTATACTACTTGCATTTGCCTGAAAACAAATACTAACAGCCATTATGGGGAACCACTATTAGGACCACAAATTGTTTTTTGTAAGCAATGTTTTTTTTCATGTTTGGTTCACTGACTCCTCTCTTCTCAGAGCAGCGTTGAGCCTCCTCCTAAAATGCTCTGGCTGTATCACCGTATACCAGGGTCTTTTTAAATACCCAAAGTATGCCTCAATACCGTCCAAAATACAAACGCTCCTCTTTCTATTCCACTTTTTTCTGACACCGTATGAATTATTATTTTTTGTTATGTTGATATGTATTCTGGCCTAATTTTGAAGCAGGATATATAATGAAATAATCCCAAAAAAATGTTTTGGTCATTGCATTGTTGTTGAAACAGGTTAATACACCAACTGGCTGCCCTGAGTAGCCAGAGTTCCCCCCGGGTTTGACAAGTTTTTCAATAAAGACTGGCCGCCCGGAACGTCCCGACATCAAGGGACATTTATAGCTGCTGCTGTGGTGGTGTGGTAAAACAATCCCATATCTCAATTACAGTTGATGTAGTTTGCAAGTATATATCTTTTTTATGTTAGAAAGATATCGGATATTCAACAGATATTCACGCTCAGAATTACAGCAATCTGAAGCGGGGGAACTAAAGCTGTGATCACGGGCTGAGTCCGGTGTGTATAATGATGTTTATCTGCTGAGGAGACGGCAGGGCAGCAGCACTACTCTCTGAAGAGCCATCGTTTGGTTAATATTTCTACCCCAGAGGCAAATTAAAAGTAACCTGCCCAAAACAATAGCCTAACTAAAATGCAATAAACCCGGCTACGTCTCACGTTTCAAAATGCTCCCAACTGATTAAAATCTCCTTTTCGAAATGTATCCCGCTAGCTCTCTCTACAACGGTAAAAAAAACTCACTTCACACGGTGGGTCTTTTTACAATTACCATTCTTAGTGTTGATCAGCAGAGAAGTAGTCTGCCAAAGACGTTGACGTCGATTAGCAACCGAACCCGCTGGGGTTGATAAGTTAGTGGACTACTTGTGGAGTGATACGAAAGATGTGAAAAAATCTACTTTCCTTGACAGCGGTCATTATATGCTTAGCAACGGTCATTAATGAAAAACAATTCACCACCAGAAGTCAGGAAGGCCCATGCAAGTGAACGGAGCGTTCCACAGCATTGAGTAGAGTCGTGTAATAACACAGGTTAAATTACTTTAACCTGTAACCTTTTACCATATGTGTACATCAAAGGAAACTATGACTGACTTAATAAATAATTAAGTCAGTCATAAATAAAGTACTCTTGAGATTCTGACCAAATCTATGGAAAAAGGGCGCTCATGTCCTATCTATTCATTATTCTATTGGCCTACAGTATTTAAACAGAGCAAGACTTGTTCTAAGTTGGCAAATTGAAGACACACAGCACTGTATGTTAGACAAAGTTATAGATTCTACAATGACATATATCACCAGTAGCTCAGCTTTCTGTTGTTTTTCTTTACACAAATACTGTCCTTTACCTGATACCCCGGGGAAATGTCAGGAAGGTTAGAAGGTTTGAAAAAATAGATATCGCCAAAGTCTAGTTCACAAAAACCACAACAAAAAAAACCTCTGTTTTACCTTAGGTCTAAGTATTATTACTTTGACCAAATGCCAATTAATACCTTCTGATGCATTGCATTAGATATGTAGCCAGCTGTGATATTATGTAGTCAGCTATGATATTATCCCTCTAGATGTAATACATCAAGGCATTTATAATAATTCACCTGAATCTTGTCTTTCATCATTATACAATAAGAAAAATACCCCTTTAAAAGACAAAAGAAAATAGGGCATAGAAATCATGAATAGGCTCATCATGAATAGGCATTATGACTGACAAATCCATTAATTGAGTCTAATGGCCGTTCATTAAATAGTGTACTGTGTTTTATACTGTAATTCCAAATAAAAATCGATTTTACAGTGAAACCAGGTAATAAAAGGGTAATCCTTATCTATGTCAACAATAAAATCTTTGCATCGTTCAACAGCTGATAATATAAGTACTATTCAAACAAAATGGCTGGATTTTCAGAAACGTTGCACCAATAGCAATGTTGGATGACTGTTATCTATCTAAGTCTAATAAATGGATCAGTCCAGCACCTGATATCAGCCAATATTTCAGTTAAGCAGGCTTGCATTAAAAGTGGTCTTGTGGTATCCCAAATCAAGTTTATATTAATCCAATGACGTCCAACATGGTTGCCAAGCAATTCCATTGCAATGTTATTGGCCCTGGCAATAGGGAGAGAAAACCAACCAAGAGGTGACAGAAGCATGGATAAATAACATCAGAATTCATCCCAGAGGCAGGAAGCTTCTTCAAATGACTGACATTTACATTAGAATTAGCTAGACAGCTGCCAGGAGAAACACAATGCAGCCACACACACACACACACACACACACACACACACACACACACTACACACAGACACACACACACACACCTTTGCTCTATACCTTTCTTGGAAAAAGTGATGAATTGCACTCCTGAGTCAATATGCTGCTTTTTTTTTCGCCAGTCTCGAGTTAAAACAGCAGACGGTAAACCAATAACATCAGCATGCATCAGATCTGGGCTTTATACCCTGTTAAATCTCCTCGCCGCTTCATCACTCTACAGGTTTGGTTAAGCAAAGATGACCCTTTTTTTTCCCTGTCAGGGCGCTCAGGGCCTTTTTCAGCACACACAGGTACTAGGGTTGGATGAGATCCTATAAATCCTTATTCTCGGTTTTTCATTAGTGTATTGTCTCTCAAAACAAAGACGGATAATAGTTTGTTTGTGGTCGAAAATTCCACACATAGTTTACCATGCTGCGATAGTTTCCTTTTTTTCCTTCTACTTTCTGTTGCAATTATATTTTGGATAACAGTATTCAGAGTAAATCAGTTGTATTCCAACTGGTATCGTTGTATATGATCATTTTGAAGACATCTTAAATGAAGACGGTTTATAAACACTGCTTCATAATGAACCTTGACGCACATTATGTTTTTATTCTTACATATACGTACATACAGCCTTATACTGGCAATACACAGAGTTATTCATGTTGGATAATTAAAATTCCCAATCATCTTCAACTGTGTGAACTTCCTGTGCCGGCGATGACACCTGCGCTCTAAGAGCTTACGTGGCACGGGCGTGCAAGCGCATGCATGAGCAACACCATTAAGCTAAAAAAAAAAAAAAAATCCCTGCCATCTCGTCTGCTGCTCAAATTATCTTCAAAACCTGATCGATCGCCTCATCCACTTCCTGTCATCAAGCCCTGGTATTCAGAGTTCGTATTCCTGCAGTTTCCACAGGAAGTGCCAGAGCCCCGGCACCTGGGGGGGATTTGCCTTTGGCGGACTCCCTCTCTTTGTCACTCTTTAAGTGAGACTCGCTCGCTAGTTCTACGCTAGTACGTGCTGTGCAGCCTTGATGGTGGGAGGTCAAGAACGGAGGGGAAGCGTGTGGGCGTGCTAATCTCCCCTCTGGTCTATTCTGTGACTATGCCTCCCATAGCTTCATTGCAGTATTTTAATATCTGGGAATGGGCGACGCGCCGAGAGTAAGGGGTCGGAAACAGGAAAGTTCTTTCACAATGAGGAACGTGTTGGTCCATAATAAAGGGGTGTCGGGGTCATGTGCGAAATGCCGACACCACATTTATTATGATGTGTGACATCGAGACATCCAACCGCTCTCTGCTGGAGCCCTCGGACGCTCTGCAGCAGCGCTGCGACAGGTCGGACACTTTTTAAAATCTGGTGCACGAAATGGATTCAGAGAGCCAGGAGTTAAGATGTAAATACATATTTAATGCATATTTAATTCAGGAACGCAAACAGGTAAGGGATAAAAAAGGGGAGAACAATGTGTGGTTGGGGAAAACCTGACACAGCTAGGGGTGTATGGGGACATGCTCCACCGGGAAAACAAATTGAAAGATTTGCTTAACATACTCATTTCTCATTACCTTTAAGTATAATTTCATTAGGTTCACAAAATGTATAAGTGAAAAAATAAGTGTTTTTTGTAAGCAATGCTTTTTTTCATATTTGCTTCACTGACTTTTCATATCTCCAAAGGTTAAAGGTCACGTTCAAAGTTCCATATGTCAATAAAACCGGATTTCTAATATGCAGGCTGTTTAAACTATGATTAACGATTGGTCATCTCTGTAAAATAATAATAATAATAATGATCTTCTTTGAGGAGAGGGGTGAGGTATTGGAGGACATACAGCTTTTAGAAGCAAAAACTGTTGGAAGATTTAGTAGGGAGCAATCACTGAATATCGACATAACCCTCTTAAAGATCCTATAGCAATGCATCTTGTGTTGTGATGATGAGAAACATCACCAACATAATTTCCTATGGTCCCCCGTTTCACCAAATCTGGAGAAAAACATTTTATTTCCTTAATAAAATCCAATTAAAATTAACCAATTATTTCTTGGAATTGCTCTTCCTCAGTTGTCTTGAAAAATAAATTACATTTTTTTTAATCAATAAGTGCGTCTTAGAGACAAGACAATGGGAACAGCTCTTATTGGTTGGCGTGGTCGCCAATGTAACCCCATACTACAACAGAGTCAGTGACGTTTATTGGGAGTATATTGGAGCCATAGATTATCTGATTATAGATAATTGTCCACATTGTCCAAATGTCCCTTGGAGATTGTGTCTTTGAAAAGACATCTGGTGGCTAAAGCTCTCCCCCATGGTGTACATGTGACAAAGTGAGTATCCCGCGCATACAAGCTTGCACTTATTGCCCACGATCCATTAGATCACAGAGGAAACCACTGTTGATAAAACAAAGGGAATGTAAGTTCCAAACTGAAAGGGAAACGAAGCAGTCTGCACACATCAGTACGCCATCAATTCTGAAGAGCAGGCCATCCTGTTAGCATCATTTCACACAGAGGTTTGAGTTCTCACATTGTTCGTTTATTGCTAGAGGGCTTGTAATGCAGTACTTTGAGTGGGCTCCACAAAAGAAAGTATGTGCACACAAAAATCCCATCAAATATTTCACTTGTCAATGAATGACAAGCAGGCAGGAAGTATAAAAAATATCACATAACACCTGGATGGACCTGCTATTTTGTACGATTCAATCCATCAGACCAGCCATCTACCTTAATAGTAATTTTTGGCAAACCCATTCTCTGTGAAATATTAATAATCATATACTCGTAAAAAAATAAATCAAAGCAACCATAACCTACATGTCAGAATGTTAATTTTGAAACACTGTTAAGTCACTAATCGAAACGTATTCCATCTTCAAATGAAGCTCCTCTTTAATAAGGCGTATGAACAGCATACATACTGTGGTCCTTGACGTTATATCAGGAGGTAAAGGCTCAGAGGCTAACAGGATGAGTCCACATACGTAAAGGTAGACAATCACACAGGATTGCTTTGATGCCTGAAGTACACTCTTGATATGCATTTAGGATGTTAATTCAGAAGTCAATGCATTGGAAAGCAGTACGGTGACTAATGCTTTTTGTAACCATCAGTAGCAACCGCAGGGAACAACAGAGACAGAAAACCTCAAGAGAATTTGAGCCTAGGCCCATTTGAGCCCACGTGGGAATTTATCCATTAAATATGCTCCCGCACAGCAACAATATATTCTTCTCAATACTGCATTGTGTGAGAAAACAAACGATCAGCCTTTTCAGCATTCAACAAACAAGCATCTTAAACACATACACTAGTCTTTTGCTGTTCCTATATCTATTTTATATGCTAAAATTATGCGCATTAGCAATGTTAATATTTAAGAATGTGTTTCGTAATCAACAACCTCAAAACCCTTAATGCAGAGAAAGCATTTTTATTTGTAGATTCAATGCAATATAAATTCGTAAAAAACGATATTCTTATCTGGTGCCCTAAACAAGAGTTTAAGATCATTCAGGCCAGAACTATATGGAACGGACGTCTCAGTAGGTTAAATAATGACGTTTTGTTGTAAGGAAGGAGACCCCAGTAAACTCAAGCATATCTGCAAGCTCATCAACTATTTAAAGATTCAAATACTTGCAGACAGCTTCGGAGAAAAACAAAACAATATCTCACAGTTTTGACCAGGAATTAATGAGCCACCGTGCAGTTTGGCTGTTACAGATTCATTTTCATTTCATTAACTATGTGGAGGTCCCCTACCAAATGGCAACCAACAGCTTCCAATAACTTTTGACAGTATCCATCTTTGCCCACCTGGAAATGGCATTGAGTGGCGTGTCAGACCTTCCAATAGCAGAAATGTTGGAAGCAAGATTGAATATAACAGGATGCACCCGGCTCGGGCACGGCCAAGGAGTCATTTCCAACAGAAATTACTTGCTAAATGACGGCGATTAAATCAGCTTGAAATCCAGTGAATCGTCAAAAAACTAAATTTGCAGAAAGTGAGGGGATGCACTTGAGATGCACGTGCTGTTGGTTGTTCATACCGGTAACCCTTAGCTCTGCAAGGCGGGGCCATTGGCCTGAATGTAACTTTTCTTGTTTGTGGAGGGTTTGTGGATTCGCAAGGAGTGAATTGGTTAACCAATACTATTATGAATGCTGAATACTAAATGAATACTACTAATATAGACTATTACATTCTATTATTTGAATGGATAAAAAATCCATGAACAGCCTTTTCTGAAAAACTTTGTTTACAAAACTTGACAGTTACGACAAATCTAAGTGAATGACCCTACTTAAATAAAACGTGTTCAACCATTGCCCAAACCATCTCAGGTCATCTTTCTGAAGTAAGACTACTCGGAGGATGTGCTCAGTATTTGGGATGCCAGCCAATTTAAAAGCTTGAAAGTGTTCCGGCTGGCTCCAGAAACACAGCAAGAGTCCCGGAGAAGCTTCATTTAGTCTCAGCGGAGCACCAGAACTCAAATGAGGATATAAATAAGCAATCCATGCGAGCCAAAAGTAACTGCTTCAGATAGAAATCAGCAACCGAGATCCTTGTCACTTCCCTCCTTCAGGACTCTCTTGAAAGTGGCTTTAATAAAGAAAGAACTGAACGGTTAGTGCAAGAATGCAAGTCGAGTATATTTCATTCAACCTATGTTTGTTCTGTCTAGCTTTTTCCTCTTTAATCACCCAAGTAGTGACAAGAACCAGGTTCCCTCCATCCTTATTGAACTCAGGAGGCTAATGTTTACGAACAGTAATTGTAAGCTACGCAGGGGAGTGCCAATATGGTAGCACATTTAACCTGGACCAACATTACATGGCCTAACTAAGGCACCCAGAATTTAATTATAATAAGTGTGACATGGCCCATGGCCCTGCATAATACTAGATACCACCCTCAGAGAGGCCCGTTCACTTAATGGCTGACCAACGGGTTTGGATTTGACTTTTTTTACATTCCACTTGTGTCCCTTTTGAATCTGCCACAATAACTTTCTTGCTTTCGAAAGCTAGATAAACACATTGCCAAGGAAGAACAAGACATAATTGTTCTTCGTAGTTCTTTTTATGTGTGGACCCCCACTACAAAAGATGCCACCTGGGACCTAAATTGGCAGAAAGACTCACATCTCTCCCAAAGATATTCAACCCATAAAAGTCCAAAATTGGAAACTTTTGCTGAAATGGAGCTATACATTTATACTCCTGTGGATAGGTTATCTTGACAGAGTGGAAGAAGCTGTGCACAGGAGATAATTGCATCAATAACAAACCATTCATTTAGATGGGCTCATGAAATCAATGAATTCACGCTTGGAATTGTGCCAGCAAGGCAGATTATAACTTCATTATATGAATACTTTCTTGGCACTCTGAAGATGAATACTAAAACTAACAGTATTCCTTTTCTAAAATGAATCACGCAAATCCAGCACAGCTGAAAGACAAAAACAACGAAATAACAAAACTAAAAATGAATGTGTCCGCTAAAAGTTCATTTCTAAATGGCAATAAAAAACAATTAACCAGTCAAATTTTCCATTGGACTGGTTCAAACTCGATAATGCTAAACTCATGCCCCATTACTTTTGACATTCAGATCTAAATGTAAAATGAAATGCACAATAATCACCACTTTTTCATGTGTCACTTTTAATGTATCCATTCTTGTTCAAAGATATTACTAATGTTGAGGCCAGTTGTCTCCGAAAAATTGCAATTTCCTCCAACCATGATAAGTAAAGATATGTAAAAGATTGGAGAGTACAAAGCAAGTGGGTCGATACACACAAATGGTTAAAACCATCTATTGTCTCTGCAAACAACAAAAGCCTTTGCTTTTGAAACATGGCCTCATAGAAAAAAATAAGATAGTAACTAGGCTGTGAGCCCTACCGTTATATCACATGCTAAAAATAAAATGGAAAGAACTGGTAAAAAACTAAAATGTAATAGTTTTTCTCCTTTTTAATCATTAATTTAATTAATGTTTATAAGACTCCATAAATGGAAATAAAATCAATTTGAATACAGTGTACAGTAACCGTTTGAGGTTAAGAAGTTAAACTTCGAAATCAAAATTCCCCTATAAGCTGCTTGCAAACCTGTCACAAAAGCATTGCAGCAAAGTAAAACAAAGTAGTTCCATCTTATACAGGTCTGCATCTTTCTGCTCATAGATTACGTATTAAAAAAATATGAAGCTGTACTACAAAATGCCTCCAGTTTAATAAAATAAATAAATACACAAATAGCCAGGCCGATTCTTAGCCAATTCCCTTAACCGGGAAAACATACAAAGGAGAATTGGAGAGGAGTGAGAAAGCAGCTTATTAGACATGAAAAATCCCAAATGGTTTCTATTGTTATAATTGGAGAAAGACACAGCCCATAAAACTAATTGCTTGCATTGTTTCCCACTTACTTTAATCAGTATTCATTCATTTAGTTCATTCAAACACGAGGTGACCATACCTTTAAGAAAAATAAATGTTTTTCCTACCAGGGTTTGATTAAGATGCATTGTGTTCGCAGCACAATGCTTTTAGCATTCGTGAATTACTAATGCAATTAATAACTTACTGCAGCAAGAGCTTCTAACCTCATGGCATGACCTTTGGATAGCCCCTATAAATGAACAAGCACCTGCTTATTCAATGCAGACATTAAACCGTAATACCCCTCGCTCAGAGTCTGGGGGCCTTCCTGCATGGCCGCAGGGGCTTACACAGGTTCTGTTGAGGTGCATCTCATTAGTCAATGATGGCTTCCTCTCCGTCTCATTTCCCTCCTCACATCCATCTGATCTGAGGGGACTGGACATGTGAAAACATGTCCCTGCAGGCGATCGCCATCTTGTTTGAACAAATCAGCATGAACAATCTGTGACAACGGAAGCCAATCAGGACTACAATGAAAAAAGAGAATTGTGACAATGGCCTTTGTGCTATGGTTTTTAACAGATTTTGTCTCAGCAGTGTGGAAGAGAAATGCTTCCATATTGTGTGTTGACACAGAACTAAGCAAATCGTAGCTGATGTTTATAACATTAAAAATCAATCTGAAGTGTGCCTTTAGGGAAGGAAGCATGCTAATTTGTAAATGGAATGATCTAGGAAAAACACGGTTCAGCAATAATGCTCACATAACAAACTGCAATTTTCTAGGTTCAAACACTTGCTCATTGTATTAGTGGTCATTCGGCAAAAGCCTTATATTTGTGTCTTGCTAAAAACAAATAGGCAGCTTGTTAAAAAAAACTCAGGTTTGTATCCAACAGAATTCCAGAAAGCCTCAAATATTAAGATTTCTCAAATGATCAAACAATACATAAAACAATATTTGCATGATGCAGGTTGCCGCTACCTGACCTGCTCTATGAATCCTTTCTATAAAACAGGATTCTTTAGCTTTGTTTGACACTTGTCATGAAACATTTAGAAGCACACTGCAATTTTAGGGGGAATTCATAAATGAACAGTGGGATCCAATATAAACAGGCATGTTAATCCATTACACATCATCTGAGGCTCCCTGTCATTTCGCACAGCGGGGCACCCGAGTAGCGCTGTAATTAGCTCATTTTGAAACAACACAACGGCAAACAAAATGTGAAATGTAATGTGATGTACAGGACAGAGAAACACACAGCCAAGTTGCCATGGAAACCTACATATAAGAGTGCCGAGATAATAAGAGTGCTTTTTTTGGTGGGGAATGTTGTGAAATGAAAACAAATTTTTCTAAGTTGTGCTGGAAACAAATAAATTCAGATTGTTATTAACAGAGTATCGAAAACCCAGTGAACAACACAACATGAGACTATATATTTAGCATTTTATAGTATTCTATAAAAAAAAAAAAAATTAATAAAAAAAAAATAATAATAATGTATATATATGCAAATACGACGTTGGAATAATAATAAAAATAATAAAGGTTTTTATAAAAAATGTTGTTATAAACACTGACACTGATGTGACACGCCGCAGATGCTCGGAATATTCCAAACAAATACATTTTCCAGCGTAGTTATGCTATGAAAATGAAAATTGGAAACGGCCCGCTGTTGGGAGAGGTATGTGAGAGTAGCATTAAGACAAAATCAAAAAGTGCCGGTTCCTTTTTTTCTCGCTTGGCTAAGTGCTACAACAGTCAGGTGTAATGTTCCATTATCCACCGCCCACCCCACACGTAGCTAACACCACGGCCACTTTGTGGGTGTTTGTGCCTCGCTTTCCCCGCCTCTATCCCGGCACCATGCGTGTCAAAGAGCCTCAGCCCATCAATTATCTTTACAGCCTGCTCACAAGATTTATGAGGACTCAAGATGGTCGCAGATGAGATCCACCACTGACCAAATTAATGTGAGCTGCAGATGAGTGTGCATGCCTGTGTGTGTGTGTGTGTGTGTGTGTGTGCCTGTGTGTGTGTGTGTGTGTGTGTGTGTGTGTTGGAAAAGAGGGGGTCTGTGTCCAGGGAAGTATGAACATACTTATTGGTAGGCGGTGATCTGTGACTTGATGGGATCCCTAGATTACACATAAAGGAAATGCGGCGGATTGTTTTGCGCCCATAAAACACAGGATATAAAATAAAAGGGATATGTGCTAGAAAGGCGTCGCAAGTTGTCAGGCCTCAACTGTCGTTACTGTCTGCCTCCGCGGCACTCTATCGTTGGTTTTGTTTTTTGCTCATGAAACATCTCACAAGGCGGGAGCTTTTTAGATCGGTAATAAAATACTGGGACGGTGTGTGTGTGTGTGTGTGTGTGTGTGTGTGTGTGTGTGTGTGTGTGCGCAGATTAAATGAATGGCGTCGGGGGAAGGCACTCTCTCATGTGGAGACAAGGGGAGCAAACACAGTCCATCACGGTAGCTATACCTTCACGACCGGCGTGCATGGTAAAAAAATAAAGACAGGGGGGAAGGGGAGGGAACAGCGCTGCAGTGAAACATGGCTCCAGGCAGCTTAAGAAAATGTGTCAATTCCTCCACCATGAAACATGGCGAGCCGGATATGTTCAACACAGAGGGGGCTTGGCGAATCGGTCCTCTGTGAGTGAGTGAGGGTTGAACGCACTGCAGCATTGACGTCTCAACCTGGTGAGGACAGCGGATGGTTGCCTCCCAGTCCACCAGGGATGGACCCATGCCTGTGTAATGCGGCCGCATGCTGTAGACATGTGAGAAGGCATGGCAGTGCCAAGGAAGCAATGGTGGTCCAAAAAATCATATTTATCTATTATTCATCCTGTGGAAAGTTTACATTCTGCCATGATAAGATCACATTTGTTGTTCTCTGTGGGTTTTTCGCCTCCTAAACAGAGGGTTATGGGAATGTCAACGCTTGAATGAAATCCCACCACACATTAGAACCTGCCACTACTTGGCAACCAAGCACTGAAGTCAAACTGCGGGCACAGCGCCGCGTCAAGGGAAATACAGCTTATGATTTGCTGAAATCAGTAGCATGTAATTCCACTTGCCATGTTACCATTTACTCTCTTAGGACCGCATGTTCAACGTCACCCCACGTTTCACCTCTCCAAATGTTAGCGTTCAACGCGAACACAATGGAAAACGTTGCCAATGCCACCTATCTTTCCTATCGGAAAGGTTTGAGGCAGCCAGTGAATCAACAGAAGAACATTGTCACACCCCTTTAGAACTTTCTCTGCCTTTAAGGGTTTTACCATCCCCTTCATGTTGGCTGCTTGACGATGGGGATTAGACATAAAGGGCGGAGTTAAGCTGCTGCCAGCAGACAACAATGGAAATAACTGGTCTGTCCATAAGCAAACAACTTCAGTGTCCACGATCAAAGCAACTGCACCGAGTCTACAGCACACAAGTTGCAATTATATTTGTATGTCTGTCTCTGCGTTTATGGACTTTGGTAGTAATTTTCTTCTTCTTCTGACATGTTGGACTGGTGACTCAATCTAGAGTCAGACTCATTGTGCATTCTGCTCAATGCCGGTTTTACGCTACAATATATAGAAGGTTCAAATAGTTACAAACCTAGCAGAGCTCAGTATGTTGATCTCTGCACTCGATTTGAGCGCATGGCTGTCTCACCGTGAGATTTACATACGTGGGTGTGTGGTTAGTGTGTATGAGAGAGAGAGAGAGAAATGCAATATGCCCCCATGGATCAGTCATATAATGGAGTTGATAATATTACAGATTAATATCAGATTATATATAAGATTGTCACTGTCGGAAAAAAAGGAAATTATTAAAAAGAAGATGAGCATTAGAAAGTGTACCATTAGACAATTCCATTGTGCCCACTCATCTAGTGTATATCCTGAGCAAAATAAATAGGCTTATTGTAATATTAACTCAAAATGTGAATAGATTAACAGACAAAATATCAGCAACAATGGAGTGCATATGAGGAAGAGGCTAGTATCTCATATCTGAAAACTGTCTCAAAGAGGTTATATTTCCACCGTTTATACATTTAAAGAGGGTTAATGAATAAAAGCATAAAATCATTACATTTGATGGACTGTTGGCATTTAATGAAAATATATGGCCTAGATCTAAACCCTAAATCGAGCACCCCAAAAAATGGAGAGCATTAAGATGGTATCAGAGCCTCCCTATTGCATAGCAGTTCTGCTATAATGTCCTATGCCAACATGTAGGTGTTTGTATGTGTCTGGATCTGGGTCATGGGTGAGACACCTTCACTTGCTCAGTGGAAAGCCCAATCAATATGAACTACAGAGCAAGTTGGAACCCAATCCGTGACTTTTATTGCTGGCGGAAGTACGGCTGTTTGTGGTAAGGTAATCGTGTCAACACTTTACCAACTATTTCCAAAAGAAATGTAATTGGTCTAAGCCGTGCAACATGGACTTGAATGTGTAAAACAAGCTGGATTTACAGAGAAGCAGGTTAGGATCTGAGTCTGGGCAACTGAAGTCCAGAATTTAATTTATTTTATTTATATCAAAGTTTGTATCAGTAATATTTTTTCTCGACATCAGTATTTTTTAGTCCTTCACCTAAAAGGGTCTACTGCTTTGATTCGAATATCCAGTGGTTCTGATGAATACCAGATTGATATGTACTTTGAGCTATACCGACAAACCCCCCAATTCCAAGATGAGACGATATCTATCCATCTGTATCGCAGCACTGGACCCATATAACCATATACAAACTTTGATGCTCCTTTTAGCCTCTGGTCACTACAAAATTGGTGCTTTTGAAAAGCCGGAACTGAATGTTGGTTAAACTCGAGTTTTCCCGGAAACTGCAATTAAAAGTATTGGTGGGGAGGTGGTTGCTTTTTGTTATTCCCTGTTATTCTCTATCAAAAACCAATACATTCAGATGTCAGGCTATAAGGCTATTCTCAGTCAAGATCCACCTGCTTTGCCTTATACTCCAAATAACAATAATAATAATAATCAACATAAAAGAAATCTGCTGGTATTCACAACAATGAATAACAACAGTGTTCAACACGGTGTTATGTGCAATATCATCGCCACCAGCCTAATTAGATGCATTAGCAGATCATTAACACTATTCTTAATGATCTGTTAATGTTTAAGCATTAGGCCCAACACACTGTTCAGATGGTCCTCTTTGGATTATTCAAACTAGATATTGGTGGCTTTCAATCTACTCAATTATACTTTACCTTAGGCATGAAATATTCAAGATCCCGATGACAATCCAGGTGACTTTATTGCAAGTAAATATTATGTTAAATTCTATTGAATAGGATTACAGGTATAGTGAAATAAATGCTAATATTTGCTTGTCTGTTTGTTCTGAGTTTCCCATTTACTTACAATAACTGGGTAAACAAAGAAGCTGCACTCACAAATGTACTCTTTTGGTTGGGAGGTAATGAAAGAGGAACCTTGAATAGCTGGCATTATTAATTATTGAAAGTTGACAGAGTTCAAAATCTGCCACTTCCCTACCCACATTTGCACATCCCTGAGAAGGAGGGGGGGCTGTTTAGTGAGTCATAATCTCATCAATAATAAAGCACAGCCGACATCAGAGCTCTCACCACCCCATATCTTTCTTTTTTGAATGAGAGCTGTTCCCTGTTAACAGCCTACCTCTGACCCCATTTCTTGTATTTTCTCTTTTTTAATTTTTAACATTCTCTCCCTTCCCTGCTTTGAGGTAAACCCTCATCCTCTATCCTCCCTTTGGTTTCCTGCTGGAGAGTTGTTTTGTGCTCCACCTTCAATTCTGATGCTAGGGCCATGCTGGGAAGCTAACGAAAATTATTTGTTAATGAGGGTGCCTTTTTAAATGAGCAAAATAGATCTATGAAGAGAAAATAAATTACGTTTAAAGTCATTCTTTCATTAAAATCTGAGAACAAAATACTGCAGCGCATATAAATGTAATATTTGTTCAATGATAGAGCCCAATGGGTCTAATAATTATAGATTTACGCTTTTCTTTCCAAATTGCTATTACACATCCTTGATTGGGTTTTCATTCCAAAGCACTCTGCGTTGGCAAGCCTTTCAAAGTGCCCAATGAACAAAATCTGCAATGGCACTAAAGGTAAAGAAATACCTTTTCCCCACTATCTGGGTCAAAGAAGATCAATTGCTCTTGTACAAAGTATCAACATGTCGACCGTTCTTTTGTCACCATGGCAAGGAAGGCGGGGAGGTGGGGTGGTTGGGGTGGGGTCAGTGATGAGTCTAAAGGAAGTCAAATGCCTTTTTCTTGCACCTAGCAGACAGAACCCAGACAGTATCAGTCCCAAGCCATCATTGCCCATCTATCCAAGAACAGCGAGTCATTATGGAACACTGGGCTAGCTAATAGAGTGACTGACAGACCACCTTGAAGAGTTTTAGGGGAAGTTAAGTGTGGGTATGAGTGGGTCTGCTTGTATATGTGTGTGTGTGCTTGTGCGTACTACATGCGTGTTTGTGTGGCTATAAAAGTAGCGCATGCAGCTTTGTGTGCCAATGAAAGTACTCCGAAGGGCAAGGCAATTGTTGCCAATAAAACGTGGAACAATATAACTCACAGTGGGCAACAGTGGAGCCCTTAAATTACAGCCAATTGAGCATAAGGACTTGTTTGCCATGTAAATATTCTGATTATTTCTCTGAAATCTGATGCATTAGATTGCGGTTATGATTTATACCAGTGGCGAACCGTGAGCACTACAGCTCGGCCTTCAAACGAAAATTAACGTAAAAAAAATTTACTAGGTCAAAATTGCTGTTTTACGCATGCATCTGTGCGTCTGGCACGCGTGTGCCAGACGCACTATCTATCTAAAACACACACCATGCTTGCAAACTGAACCACTGTAGGGGGGTCTGGGGGCACAC
>JAOPUA010000152.1:13911280-13926592 GCA_027122455.1 Trisopterus luscus | reverse complement strand
TTGATCCCGCCTCTTGAGCAGTAGAAACAAAGCGCAGCTTCCCCAGACTAATGTTCAATCTTAAAAGATTGAGCTTAATATGGTGAAAACCAGACTAGGTTTAACTGGGATATAGCTAGTTTCTTGTCTGTGGAAGGTGATTGTGCTTAGTTCCTTTATTTTTTTGTTACATAAGTTAGACCATAAAATACATTTCTTGTCAGTAAATAGTCTGCCATAAAACAAAATATAAGAACAACAACATTGTGTATTTCAAGCACCTTAGTCCATACTGTTGAACTTTTGAGCAGGGCACTTGTTCACTACTTAAAAAAAATTAAAGTCTGGAGTCTGCGTCCCCCATTTTCATTATGCTTATTGCACCCTTACATCCCTGATATGCATTGTGTACCAAAGTTAAGCAAACAAAACTATACGTGTCGAGTGTTGAAATAGAAACCGTACGGTGTTGACTATTGAAATATAAATATATATTTCCCCCCCCCCCATTTTTATGACTGTAATGTTGCCCATGAAAGCAATACATTTTGACTACCTAGCTTAACGACACACTAATGATTCAATAAGATAGCAAAGACCACAAGTAGCATCAGGGAAGCTTCCTTTTTTTTGGTTTAATCAAGAATCCTCTCCTGACTGAGAGCAATTATGATATATTTACATCCCACACACTTTGGGAAAAATTGTTACATACTCCATATGCTTCATATTAGCATAATCTGAAACAAACAAGCAAATGGCACATGATCACAGCTTGCAGAAAATCACCCTCCAAAATACTTGAATTATACGGCCCCAGATGAGCCTTAAGCAATTATCTTTCATAAATCTAAGATAAATAAAATTAATTCTAATGTCATATGAGTACAATATTTTCTTTCCAACATATTGCTGAAAGAGCAAACCAAAAATAGCAGACCAACAGAGGGTGGCCAGTAATGATAAGGGTGTCATCAAACGGATCTTCCAAGCCTTTCGCCCGGCATGCTAATATTCAACCACAAAGATGTTGAGGTGACAGATCGGAGCATATTTGGAAAACAAACCGCTTGAGCAGCATTCAGGTTGCACTTAAATGCTCCCTGGAAAAAAATGAAAGAAAAATAGAAATGCAGCCAAGTTGGGAATTGGTTTGGCTAGCTTTTATTTTTCAGTCTCCAAACTACAACAAAAACATGCATTGTCATTGAAGCACAAATATTTTTTTGAAAGATATGTGCATCTTGGGGCAGTTATCTCCTCTAAAGCCCATGTTTCCCCCCTTGTTGTCTTATAACGCAATAGCAGTGCTCTGAAGCAAGTATTCTCACAGGACTGGCATGGACAAAAGAAAAGCTTAGCTTTGCTATAACTGCCAGAGACATTGATCAAATGCAGCCTCTCGGGCTGGGATGGGCAAGCTTTGGGCAAAGCTGTGGTCTCAAAGGGACTAGATAGTTGGCTCTAAGGCACCCATATGGGTAGACTTCTGTGTGTCGGAGTAGGTTTTTCTAACACATTTCTTACACATGGTAATATAAGCAAGCACTTAAAGCAAATGTTGGAGACAGCACCAAATGCTGGTTCTGAGGGTGATACAATTTCTGTAATGGGTGTCAGTCAATTACATCCTCTGGCACTTTGAGGCACAGTTTATGACAGCGTCATGCAAAGTAATTGTGTCCCTGTTGAGCTTTGGGGATGCAGAATCAAGATATGACTTGAGGTTTGTCTGTTTGTCTTGTTTTTTGCCTGTATACAAGGTCAATTAATAGATCAGCCTATTGGGAGGTCATGAGGTCTTAGGAATATTTAGTACAATATTGCTTTCTCTGTTGGAAACATCTAGATAGAGCTCTAGACAAACAATGATCAACATTTTTAATTAAATATTCAAAATATTATCGGCTTGCACGCCCATTGACGACACTTGAGGTTTGTCAATAAAAGCTTTGTTTTGGATACACCGGTGGAAATGAACGGGAAGTGATCCGCTTTATGGAGATCAAATTTCAAGAGAGTGAATACAATAACTTGGCTGCAGACATCCTTCATGTAGTGCTGCAGTAACAACAAAAACTAATTAAAAGCTCAGCTGAAAGCCTCAAAGTCAAAAGGGAGGACAACAAGCCCTCGTAAAATCAGGTATAGTTAGTACAACGCTTGGGCAGTTAAACAGATCCATTGTGTCTGCTGACCACCCAGATTTTACAAACCCACAAAGAAGTGTGATTAGTCGGGATAAGAACCACAACAACACCCATTTCATTGTAACTCTCTGGACACAAATAGCCATTTCTTTGTGCATCCTTAACAGGATTGATACATTTTGATGACGTCAACATGAAGGACACATATTTGGGCAAAAATAGCCCAAAATATAAAATGTGCTTTTTTGTTTGTCTGTATTTTGGCAAACCATTCAAATTAAACCATGTTGTTTGCCTTGTTATTGCTTGTACAACTTATGCACTAATGATGGGATAGTGTTTAATGCAATAGCCTCATAAACGTGGCAAAAGTGATTCACCAGCTGAAAACAGCAATTCTTTCTGATGATAATAGGCTTAATGGTTCAGTGTAAAATCTAGTGTGGCATGTTTGTCTCAAAGCTAGATTATTCGTTTCCCTTAGATATCCACATATTTTAATATAAATCAACAGCAGATTAAAACCATTTAGCCATTGAGAAAAACATTGACATGTGGTACAAAACCCTGTATGCTAGAAAGCTCTATATGGATGCCTTCCTCCAAAATGAAACGGCAATATCTTTGTACCCTGACAGCTGACAGCTACAACAGGATGAGTCAGTGCCATGGATGATTACATGCAGTACATATCATCCAAGGTAGAAGTATCCGTCCGGCATGATGTGCCTGACATCTTAATCGCAGCCTACCCATTCATTCCATGGGATCCTCTGGTTTTGATGGTTCATTTGTAAGCATTCGGGTTCATTTGCCAGCGTTCGGTTCAATGCATATTTACCATGCTCCTCGGAACACTCAAGCTGTGATTTAGGAGGTCCAGTGGCAATTTTTTTTCCTGGCTCCAAAATCACTGCACACCTACAAGCCCAGTGGAGTTTATTAATTACTCAAGCAACAGTGTTCCATAACCTAGGGATTTACCTCAAGAGCGGAAGTCCTGCAGCCATCTGGCCCACTTAGCTGCCTTGCCTCCATCGACAGCATAGGTGCACACTAAAATATAGCAAAATAAATTAGGAGGTGGATTGTACTGAATAAACGGAAGGCGAAATCCACAAAAGCGTTTCGATGTGCGGCTGTAGGTGCACACGTGTGCATAAGCGTGTGTATGTGTGCGCACGTGTGCCACAGAGGTATTTCACATCTTGCCGTGCCAACAGTGGTGCGCTGCCTGGAGCGTGGAGAAGCATGTGGTGTTGCTGTACGGCAGCTGGTGTTCCACTAGCCTCCTCCCCTTTCCCTTCACCGTCCACACGTACCACACAAAAAGACAGACCAAAAGAATACAGATGAAGACCGATTCCCTTCAAACATGAACTCTGTGCTATTTTACATTGCATTGAGCGTTAAACAGCATCTGGCTCAAGGTGGCTGGATTTGCATGTTTACTGCAAGGTTGGTTTCTTCAGATGCAGCCTTCTCTCAGACTCGTTCAGATGCACTAGACACAAATGTAATCCCCTCTGGATATGATGCGAAATTAGGTTTAGCATTTTGCAAATTCCTAATCTCATTTTGAGACATTCTGTGACTTAGTAAGACTTTTTTTCTATCTAGTAAATCCCCCTTTAGGAACCAATTAAATGTAATATGAATGATACTAGCTTCTGACACCACATACAAAATTCCACAATACCTATTCACAGTGCATCTGCTTTTATAGATACATCTGAATATGTAGATGAATGCAGAGAAAGAAAGAAACAGATTTCACCTGGCCTTCTGCCATTGAATACCGCCAAGGTTTACCAAATAGACAGGACGGAGGTGAAATTAATAGAGTGTCCTAACAATAATATTCGTCCAGTCAACGCTGAAGTCACGGCTGCAGTACTGACCGCCCTTCTCATATGGCCGCCAACAGAATCAAGCATCACAGCCCAGCATACAGATGCCTGAACAGAAATTAAAGGAGGTCACCAAGAAAAACCTCCTGAAAGACAACCATCTCACACACACACACAGGGCATCAATTAAACACCAACTGTGCCGATGTCCACTGTGGCTCCATTTCTCATCAAAAAATGAAATGTAATTAATCCATTAGCAATTGCCAAATTCAATATGCGGAATCTGGGGAAAATTTAATAAAGAAAAGCATTGCGTAGCCGTGGGCGTTTCGAGGGAAAGGATGACGGATTAAGGCCCCATTACTCACGATTTGCTATTCAATAAATCATTAACAGGCACTATGAATAACCATGGTGATGGACACGACTCGTGGAAAGTACAGGGCATTGCTGATGCATCGGAAAAATCCTGCTTCTGGTATTACCAGTTGAGATCTTAAAGCCGTTGGCCATGCACATGATTCAGTTTAATGCACAATATGTCGTCCTTTTTTTGCATGTTGACAGGATGCCAGGCCACTTTGTCTTACAAAGCGCCCTTCGTTTAAGCAGTGTGGCCTTTTCCCAATATTGTTGTACTGCATTTGCAAAATGAGCCCACTGCTTGGAGAAGATGAATGTACATTAAGTGTGAACAGACGTGAGTCAATTAGGTTTAACGCCCACTGACAGGCAACAGTTAAAAGGGATATGTCACCCATTTAGCCTTTTCCTTTGTATTGAAAGATTTAAAAGCTTAGCTTGTCATCACAGTTCCCTTGTGATATGTGATGCTTGATATGTAATGTGTAATATATATCTATCTATCTATATATAGATAGATATATACAGACACACACACTTATATATGCAAGTCCTTGACCTTACAAGCCAATCAATTAACAAAAACAAAATAAAAAATTGACATATTTGTGCCATGAAAAAACAAGATACTCAAGATACTTAAACATCCACCATGTCAACATGGGTATTGGCATTGTAGCGTCTTAGAGGGCGATATCCATGATGGCTAATACAACAATCATTTCCACCAATGAACCTAATCACTAAACAAATCACTTTTATGTTTTTTTGTTTATGAGTGTATGTTTATGAGTGTATGTTAAGTGTTGCCAGGATTGGGCTGTTGAGGCTTACGGAGGCACCAACGGAGCACCCCAGAATGCTTTCTGAGGCTCACCACAGCAGCCTCGGTGCACGTGACATCTAACCAGCTCACAAACTCCTGTTTATAGACCCGAAACGCTGCTGGCTTTAAATAATGGCCCGCCGTACAACAGCTCACCACTTTACAAAGAGCACCGTATCAAAAAGGGAGCTTGGCATTTTGATGCCAAAATAAATTGCTGGAATTAATATATACTGGCGCAGCTGTTGATGAAGCACATCAAACAGCAAAGAAATGAATCAAGTATTCAGAACAATCTTATTTGGTAATGTTAGTTATTTCCATTTCCAGAGTAACACTTTATGAATCCTCCTGAGTGGATGGCGAGACTGCAGGTGCAGGAGAGGTGCGCCAAGTGGCTTATAATTTGCTTCTGAAATGAACATCATCATCCTCATGTATAATACACATGGAGTATTGAACACATATATGTAGGCCACTGCCGTTGATCCTAAAATATTTTTAGGTCGAACAATACCAAGGCCAAGAAGAAAGTGAAAGTTCAATTTCCGCCTTCATTAATCTAATCTGGAAATGAAAAATGATTTGCTGATAGAACCACTTCCCCTCCTTCGTCAAATTAGCCAGCCTCACCCTTGCAGCACACACACACACACACACACACACGCAGCACACGCACACACACACACTCACGCAGCACGCACACTTAGGGGGGAGGTGTACATCATAAGTAGTTTGAGCAAGTTCCACACACACAGAAGGGCGGAATAAAGAGTAAAGTGTTTTATTTGCTGCAGAAAGAACAGCTCCCTAGGAGGGATCTGATGGGAGAACTTGAAACACACCACCTTCTCCAGCCTTCTCAGAGCAACTGTGGCAGCGTCTCTCTCTCTCTCTCTCTCTCTCTCATCCTCTGCCCACTGCTTGTGCCTTCCAGACAGATAAATGGCAGAGAGAGGGAGACTGAATGAGGTTTTCTCGAATGATCTCACTTCCACACACACACACACACACACACACACACACACACACACACAAACCAATTACCATGACTAAGATAAACCCGTTTTTCCACTGCCACCCCCCAAAACCCCCACCCTCCAAACTCTCGACATCCACACACACACACACACACACACACACACACACACACCTAAGTAAAGCAACAACAAAAAAAAAGATATGCCACGTCATTGCTTCGCTCTGGTTGTTTTTTTTCCCCAGTCACCAGTCAGCCAGTGGGACATGGTACGCAGGCAGACCAACTCAAAACATGGCATGTACTCCCTTTGACACACACTGCGAGATCTGCAATGATGGACGATGAGCGGTCATGTTCTATACATCCTTCGTTGGCAATTAATTTTCTTTCTGTCAGCATGTTAGCGGTGAGAAATGTCCGAGCCGCATGCGTCACGCCGGCTGCGTGATAAGTAGGGCCAGAGTAGTCAGTCTCCCCGATTTGAGAAAAGAAAAACAAAGACAGACGAATCATAGATCTTTTTGTATTCTATACTTCTAACTTTCGTGCGGTTTATGCCTTGTTTGAGGGTCACTGGTTCTTTGACAACAAAACATCTGACGGTGCTGTCGGTTTGATTTACTGTGGGCTAGAAAGTTTAAATGGATTCGGGTGGCATTGAAGACAAGTGTTACACTTTCCCGCAACTTCACAATTTATTTACAACAATACAATTTATAGTGCGGTGTACTGCGCCGCTTGAAATTGAGTCAATTCTCAATCTAAAACATCAGGTCGAGACTGGAGCCTCTCTGAAGAGTTGAATCACCACAATATTCTGGGTGAATATTGGTATGGCTGCACTATACCGATAACGTCAGGTCCCTGGAGGTTATCCAGACTCTAATCAGTTACATTGACCATGCTCTGGCTTGCTTTGAATATTTAATGTAAAAGAAGCACAGAAAAACACCAAAAATAAGTTAAACTTCAACAAGGCAAACTTGAAAGGTTGAAAGTTTATATAAAAGGTACTTGAAATGTACACAGAAGAAACTTTTATATGTTTGAGATCAATACGATCCCAAGTTGATGTTATATCTTGTGTACATGCGGCTTTTGTGCACTGGCCCTTCGGGTTGCCACTGTAACATGGTGACGGGCAGCTGAGTACCAATGCCTTGTGTGCTCTCCAACACATCTATGGTGACTATAAACCCCAGCTTTAAGGTCCAATTTTTTTAAGACACTGATGGGCGTGCTTCTTCTAGTGTAAGTCAGGGCGAAGTTGCCTCTTGGCAGGGTTACAACTGTATCAGAGCACGGCCGTCACCTCCCGTTCTCAAGGTTAAACGGACCTGACGTCTCCCTAAAGAGGGCCAGTGGGTCCGTGGCCCTACAGCTGTAAGGTGTACACAGGGGCTGATAAATGAAAACATCCATCTTCATTGAACCCTGCCTCGTCTCGTCTGCCACTTTTGTACTGAATGGCAAGTAATTGGGTGGCATGAAAATAATTAGTTTCAGCCCTGGTTAGCAGCATGCACAATAATAATCAGGATTATAAAGAGGTATTATTAAGACATATTTATATACCTGTCCTTTATAATAGTCCCCAGCGTAGGCTGTTTTTAGTGTGTTTTTATTACATTTTCCTCACTCTTCAGTCAGTTAATTTTCTTTCAGAAGGGCCAGGAGAGCAGCCTCATGCAAACGGGGAGTGTGTATAATGAGTGTCTCAAAAGAGCCCTTACAAATCTAAAGTTGACTTATTCACAGGGAAGAGAGCATGGAGAATTGGTGTAACACAAAAGGAAATCCATTATTATCATAAAAGGACTCATAGGTTGTCCTGGAATTGCGTGAATTGTTTTTAGACCAACTGGAACATATGATGGGTACCTTTACAGAAATAACAAAACTACTAAGAAAGAAACATGCAAGGTCAATATTGAGACACCAATGTAATTTATGAGTCATCCATAAAATAACATTTGAATACAATACCATGCATAAAAGACTCAATTGTATATTACATGGATATTATGGCCCTGTGCTTGCAACACACAAATAGGCATTGAAAAATCATTGGTAATGGAGGATGGTTTCGCTTATAATCAAGTAATCAGTGAAACTACTATATCCATGCCTCCTCCCGAACAGCACCCAAACATTATCATGGACCCATCTAGACAACACATAAAACATTTGCCTGATGTTTCTGCCAAAAGTCAGCAGGAATCTCATGAATCACGCCCAATGTCATTTCTATTTCTACCAACGCTTGCCCTCCCTCGCTCCTGCTCTTTTACACCCTCTTTCCCTGTCTTCCGCCCCCAGATCCCACTCAAAACAAAAAGGGCCCCATGCTGTGAGAAGGTGTAACCCAGATGCTCAGACAATGCTCGTGCCTGCAAACCACCAGAGGCATCGCTTATTCCCTTCAAGGGCAGGGAAACACATCTGAGAAGGCAACAAAAATGGCATTGGCTTTTGATGAACTCAAAAGCAGCTTTGGTACACAAAGGGAATGCAGCTTTGATGCATAAAAGGAGGCTGCTTCTAATGTCTATGGGTGAGAGCTCCTAGGTTGATTTTCAAATCATCCAGGAGGGGCTCTACGGGCAGTCAGTGTTTTTTTTTTTTTCAAACCTGAACCTGGAGAATTCATTAGCAATTGTCACCTTGATTTAGTGTCTGCCTGCCTCGCCGGCTTTACGTTTGGTCGAGAGCATAGATTAGTAAGCATGACAAACTACGACGGAAAGGCGAGGAGACATTTCTATTCGACAATGGCTCATGAAAGTTGACAGGCTCACCGGGCAGCATGGGGTTTGATGAAGCCCATAAGGAGTCTAATGAGGAGTATTTCTAATATTTTGCAGACAGTTCGGCACAATGCGGTCAGTCCTTGATGTTCGAAAACGTGTGCATGCTGAGATGGACTTTGTGGGGAGCATGTTGTGTCTACCGGGAGCACAAGCATTGGCTAGGCCAATAATGTAGAGTGCAGCTAATGTCCAGCTTCAGGATAATTAGAATGAATAATTAGGGGACCACAAGCAGGGGCTAAAACCTACTTTGTGGTTTACTAGCCACAATATTATTTTCCCCACTTTGATAATTTAAATCAAAGAAACACATGAATATGCTTAGTAAAATATTTACTCATTAATACCAAGTATTACAAAGTACTAGGTCACCCAAATCAAAATTTATATTGGTTCATAAATGTCAAGTTGTTATTAAAGATTCATCAAAGTTTAATTCAACCGTGATAAAAATGCATTTTAATAACAGCTATATTTGCTCACATCCACTTGGTTTAAACGCAGGGCAATTAGTGTTTGAGTGGTTTTATTCCATATCCTTTATTGTCTATTGTCATTCCTTATAACACATATTAAAAGTCTGCTATTTTACAGGTAGACTTATCTTCACCAGTTCAGTCTTCTACCTGTGCCTTGGTTAGAGCCCTAATAAGTATAGTTACCCATCTGTGTTCATCCTACAATGTAATAAGGGTCTATTAAGCCAGCAGTTATGTCGGACTGTGACAAGTAGGCTCAAATGTGTGATTGGTCAGGCTTTTGATTATGGCCATTGGTCAATTAGGTGTAAGGTCACCCCTAATCGTATCCCTCCGTAATAACCTCCAGGTAGGGATCTAGACATTTTTATATCAACAGATTGAATGGAAGACATGCATCACTTTGACTAGGCACACTGAATAGCAACCACACTTAAACAAACCTAAATTGACCAGGGACATAACTATCAAAATTGTACTAACTGATTTAAATTGCAACCAAAATGCTACATTTAAATGACACATAATATTTAACTAAAAAACATTTTCATTCATGTATGAAAATTCTATATCCATAACAACCTATTTCAGAGCTCTAATTAATGTTATTCTGCATATTTAAAATATTCACCTACAAAACCCTTCACCGTAAATGGTCCATTCTCCTTAGCACGCCGGGACCACCCCTACAAAAGACTCAATGGGCCGTCTACCCGCCACTGCCATAATACAACCGCATTTGTCGTGTGCTCAGTGTTAGTTTCAGACTCTGCGCACTAAGAATAAAAGATAATGTGTCCATACATAAAAGGAGAATTGTGACGAAATTACCAGACAGTTTACCAAGTAAATGCTCTCAAACAAAAGGAAAAGAAAAGGAGCAGGTTAAAACGACATCAGAACAAGCTCTTTGTCTTTGCTACTTTTATGGATCGGACAGTGACAAGCTTATGGATTCTTCTTTAGCCTATGTAGTGCTAATTATTCATGCATAACAGATAATTTTATCTTAAGTAATCTGTAGAATAACACTATCCATATGGGACTTTAAGGATATGGACGTGTGCTTTTCTTATTTAATATCAGTGTGGCTTTGGCTGGGTATGCTTGATATCCAAATGGGCTAGGCCTTACATTTGTCTAAATACTCCAGCTAATCAGATTAAAAACTAAATCCTAGCCACTTGTTTATTTCCTCTTTCAGAATGCAGTTGAAGGTAAAAACAAACTCCCCTGAGTAAAGCCTTCAGTGAACGCCGATTTCTAGTTATTGAGTAGTGAGTATTTCAGATAAAACTTTGGGTTGCTGCTTAGATTTCTACACTTTCCTTGTTTTCCTTATTCGGCAGAATGTTCCTTTCAATGTTCGTCATGAACTGAACCCCCGATCAATGATTGGTCATATACATTTTTTTGAAGAGGCTTTCAACTGGCAATCAGGATGGTCTCACAAGGCTAGTACAACACACCTCAGCAAAAGAAAGGCTGTTTTATATATTATTATATATATTATATATATTTCCAACTAGAAACTTCACAAAGTTTGCAATTTCAAAACACAGGTTAACAACAACAACTACAATTTCAATTTGAGTTTCATAAGAAATGAGAGACTATAACAATGGCATCCCCAAAAGGACCACTAGAATAGCCCCTTAAAAAGGTTTTAAGCATGTGTATGTTTCCTGCTCTCCTTAACTACACCATCAATGCACTCATGCACAGTTGGCTGTGTGGAGACAAAGTCTGCCTGCGATGCAGAAACCCACCCAATCCAATTGGGTAATGTAGCCCCATTAATCCTTGTCAAGTGCAAATGCACAGTAATACATTTTGTATTGCACCAGGCCATTTTATTAGCTGCTTCATCTTAACATAATCCCGGCCACTCTTTGATCTGCCACAATGTGCCAGGACAGACATGCATGGCTGCATGACTCTGTACCACATAATGGAATTGTGCGATATATTTCTATTGTGCAGGCAGTATCCAAGAACATTGCTGGTTATTGTCCAGGACAATGCCTATAAAACATCAGAGTGCTTGTGAGGGAGAGATTTAGTTCACATCAAGTTGGTTGGGAAAGAACAGGCGGCCATCTCTGACCTTCTACACGTGACCTTTCCGTTTCTCTTGTGTTGTTCAGGGAAACAACGAAGGTGTTTGATTTTGGTGCTGCAGGTACACTAAAAAGGCTCCTACAGCTGACCACGTAAATACTTTTCCACAGCGGGATCCATTCCCTCCATCACTGGAGTCCAAGTGCATTCTTTTTATTTTCTTTATCTCAACACTGCTTTGCTGTTATCGCCATCTTTTATGCAATTTGTCTGGCTTCATTACCTTTTGTCAAAAGCCACATTGTTTGGCAATGGTTGAATTCAAGTTGTTCATCCATTGTTGCCATGCTGCAATGCCAAATGAATAAGCCTGTGACAATGCATTCCCTTATTCATGTTCCGTCTCCTCAATTTAAGGATAACAGCCGTCGTGCCATTCACGTGCACACTTGCGACGGAGGCTTACACCCATTGTCCTTTTTTTCTATGCCGCACGCAAGCTGATCTGACGACAATCACCAGCAGCCTCATTGCCACACAAATAGGCATTGCTCACATCCTCTTCAGTAGGAATAAGACGTTTACAATTTATTATGCAAAAAAACAAGGGGGCCCGTCAATTCACTCGTCTTTCCTGTTCCTTTACATCTTTAGCCTGAGGTGAACTTGAGGCTCTGATTGGCTGAACAGTTTATCTGTCCCACTAGTTTCCTTTGATAAGATTAAATGACTCCTTGGCTGATCGTAAGACTGGGTTCATTGGCCCAGACCGGAAGAAAGCTCCGCTCCTTGCTGCATTGTAAGGAATGGACAGTTAACAGGAATATAATTAGTCAACTAATTAATTAAACAAGTTAATGTTATTAATTTTAAAAACCAATTAAAGACATTTCCAAAGAACAAATAGGAACTTTTGCAGTCCATCAGTGCATTGGGAATGGACAATGGCTGCAGCCAGTTTAATCTTTTCACTTTTTTTGGCTGCTTCTTTTTCCTGCGCCTTTCCATTGTGAAAGGGCAAGATAAAGAGTGTGGATGGCAGGTCATCAAAAGTCAGCAACTAATGATCAAGCTCGCGGTCAGTGGGCCTCGGTGGCTTGCCAGTTCTTGACCGTTTTCCTTCTGATGTTGATTTACTCGTAGGATTGGCCGAGAGCAGCAATTTAAGTCCCAACATGAGGGCAATTAGAAAAGTGCAGCAGGGAACCTTTGGCTCTCATTAACCTAAGCCAAGAATTTGAAAAGGATGCAGGGTGGGCATTTGACTAGCCTTTCCAATGCCGACTATCCTGGCTCCATGCTACTCCACTGTGTTCATTGATATGCCTTCTTTGTCATTACCGGGTGGCAATTAAAAGAGCTATTGGCTTGACCCAAGTGACACTGTCGCTCGAGTTGCACTGCCTGGACTTGGGTGAAGATGATAAATATAAGGATTGGTGGGGGGGAGGGGGGGGCCTGAGAGTGTCGGGATAATTAAGTCGCTAAAAGTGAGCCCAAGTGACCATTTCCATGCTAAACAGGCAAAGGCAACGACCTGAAATTACCCCTTACACTGGCGGCTTTGTCCTGTAGAGCCCAGTGAGGGCTCTCAGGAAGTCTGCTCTGTGCATAACTTTTCCCCCTGCAGCGTCACGGTAATGACTTGGTACAAAAGCCAGCGGCTACCAGGGGGGCTAGGCTTCCAGTGAAGCCCACAATTCAAGGTAGGTTGGCCATCGAGAATCAGAATATTTATCCATGACTTGAAAGATCAGGGGGCAGGAGTGAAAATAATACTACAATTTACTGTGACGAATAACTCTTTCGAGTAACCTCTACATTATGCTAGGGTATAACCATTAGCATAGCGCTGTATAGAACAATTATTTGATTGGTTGAACAACAGGATCCAAACCGCAAACAAGCATGCACAAATGTTTGGGCTCGAATAACATTAAATCAAAGCTGAAGGACTTCCTGGAAAACAAAGAGTGATTTTATATTGGACTGCTAAAACAAAATGGCCAAAAAATTGAAATGCAAAAGTAATGAAGGTGGAACATCCAAGAAGTAGAGGAAAGAGATCAAGAAAACAAGAACAGCGAGTGAGACTATGTGCAAACCATATCATGCACGCTTGTCACATTTCATCCATTTTCATTCAGCAGCTCCACTCAGATGGTTGACAGTGTATCCCTGAGCCTTACAAATCATTAAACAAAACCTTGAGACCAGACAAAGACTACACCATGTCATATGAAATGGTTTTAATGAGAATTTTATGGTGCACTGCTTGAAAATAATTGCAGCAAAAGAAAATAAAAAAAGTTGAAATGCCAGGACAATTAAAACAAAAAGAGTGCCATTTGTGATTTTGGACCTTTTTAGACATGCTACCTCGTAAGGCAGCAAACGCAAACCATCACAGAGGGAAGTTTTGAACCTTGCACACTAACATACTAAGATATTCTGCCGCAAGGCCACGACAGGTGCCATAGAAAATCATTAGACTATAGACGTAGTATAACATTGGGTCTTTGTAAAGGATCCATTAGAAACATCTAACAATCCAACTACTAGATGTATGATTTGAACATGATAGAAGTGGACCCTCCCCCCCATTCCTACCACTAAAGTATTATTCTGTGCTCGGGGGGAAACTACTAAATGTGCATTATAACTGCTCAAATGGAATCCTCAATGTCTCTCCTTTGCTCATTTTCCAGTAGACATATCTTGTTCTATGTGGTGTCTGTCTAATGATATCCCATCAGGGGGCACAAAAAGCCTATCAAGTAAATGTGTATGTTTTGGAACATAACCATTTTGGATATGATAAATCAGATTTGAATATGGGTATGTCAAAAAAAAGCAATGGGCGGAGAGAGAGGGTTACCGACTTTTTTCTGAAACAGCAAATATCAGAGGGAACACTGGTAAAACCATCGTGGGTCTCCTTCAGCATCTTCTAAGGCCTTTTTTAAAAAGGGGTGTGCACCAAGCCATGGAGTTTCCCATGGACTTCCAAACCTACAGGGAAAACAAGCTCAACCTCCAACGTTGCTGGGAACCATGTCCAAAATTAGCTATTATTTTTTTTTCCCACAGAGGTCGCATGAAGACCTCTTAAAATAGCAACCCACCGCTATTTCTTGCTGGGACAAACTATTCCCAATGCACTTGTGATGGCGGTGGATGAAAAATGTATTCCCTGGCAAAGAGAACAGTGGGCACATTTCCTTGATACTTATTCCAACCTTACTTGGCAGAGCATTTTCCAAAACCTGAATAACACGTTCAGAAAACAGAGTGATTGTAGAAGAGGAACCAACAATAACAAGGATAAGTTTGAGTTGAGTTTCTTCAGCAGGAAGTTAAGTGAAGCGCAGGTGTGAAGCTACACAGGAATGCACTGTAAAACCTTGTCCATTTTCCTCTTACAGTAACTACCCACTACCTACCTATCATAATTGGACAGTGTGGAAGATTACGTTTTTATTTAGTCTTGAGATTTCATCCTCCACATGTATATAAAAATGTCCCCCATGTCAATCGAGCACAGATACACCTTTAAGATTTACATCAATTTACAAACTGCGTGTAGGGTGGGACACTCTGTTTGTGCACAGAACTGTTATTTGCCCCCCAATAAGTACAAGCTGCCATGTATCATCAGACAATATGGTGGAAGGCACTTCTCTTCTACTTGTGTAGAACACTGTGCCGCCATTGGGCCAAAGCGTATATCGATTCATAGACACAATCACAAGAGCCTACAGATGGTAACGGATATGTGTGTGTGTGTGTGTGTGAGTGTGTGTGTGTGT
>JAOPUA010000152.1:13882089-13903625 GCA_027122455.1 Trisopterus luscus | reverse complement strand
ATTCATCGGCTAAGGCTGAAAAAAAAAAAAGCAGTATCGGCATCGGCCCCAAAAAAAATCCATATCGGTTTATCCCTAGTTGTAATGTTATGATAATATGAATAATCAAGGTATAATTAACTTACTATGCTTCAAAACTAGATGTGGCAAAAATGTGAGATGATTAGGCTTGGCCATGTACCCGTTGTTTATCTAATGTTTTTTCCGAAACAACCACTTCAAAACAAACGGGAGGCTTTAAAAAGCAACAACATGAAGTACACAAACCAAACACAGGAAACAAACCAAGGAATAAAAAGTTCAGCGGGGAACAGTTTATGATCCAACCTTGCAACTGGTCTAGACGTTGGTATTGATTATGATGGACAGCTTTCACAGATCACCAATCACAACTCAAGCGAATCGAGACCCAGTGAGGTCCAGCGAGGTCCGCTTCATGTGCCGAGCATGACATAAATAAACATAAAAAATGGCCTCCGTGGTATGCTTATGCTTTGCCACAGAGGTGGTTATGTAACCGCCTCCGTGACCCGGCTGGCAACAGCAGCAGTTTGACAACAACATGCTAACTGGGGATGAAGGAGCTTGGGGGGGGGAAGGGGCTCTCGCTTGAATTAACGCAGGCTCCACTGCACATCCCCCGCTTCGCAGATCGAGAGCAGTGGAGTGAGAAACTGAGCAGTTCAGCGAGTCCTTTATCTCCTGCGCACACACACACACATACACCCACGTGCATGCACGCATACCGAAAATTGCATGAAGCAGCACCAACAAAGATTTGCACAGTGCCACAGCATCTTAAGACTGCATGAACACAAAAAAGGCATATTTCACAGGAACACACACACATATATAGACACATATAAGTATGCGTGTGCACACACACATGTGCGTAGTGAAATGTCATCTCTTCAACCCGTTTGACTTGGTTATCTCTCTCTCTCCCTCTTTCCCTTCATTTTGACTAAAGAAATGCAGAGGCCATTATGTAACTCTCCAGCTGTTACGACCGTGCTGTTAATACTATCAGAGGGAGTCTGACTCTGCTGAAGGCCTTTTACCCCAGCGGGAAGCGGGGCCCAGCAGACTCGGTCGCCACCGATTTTAACCACACAGAGACCCTTTCATCATGCAGCCTGGGGGTTGCTGCATGCATGCTCGCATGCCGGAGGGGGCAAGCCATGCAACTCTCTCCAGAAAGAGAGACATTTGACGGCCCGTGAATGGCAGCCAGGGTGAGACGTAGGTGGACTCAGCTGGATTCTGACATATGGTTCTTGTTTTTGAAATGTATATTTCTAGAGGATTAACCTATGCCAACAAGTGCCTCAGCCAATCAACACTGAATCACTCAAGCACTCAGTCAATACTGGTACAGGTCACAGTAGGAGACAAACATGTTTGCTGGGTTTAATGGCGCGAAGCTGTGCCTTCCTAGCTTGATTTGTAACAGGGGAAATACTTTTATACATACAAATGTGGCCAAATAGGGGTCTTTTCATTGAACACTTATCCAGCAACCCACTTGCAGACACCATTGGGGGTTTCTGCCTCAGCATTAGCAGAGTAGGCCTCTGCATTAGCACCTAAAACAAGTTTAAACTGGAGGCACAAGCCAGCCATGAGCCACTTTAAGGCAGGTGCTGCACTCCGAAAATTAGTGGAGATATTTAATTGACCAGACGAGAACAAAGAGGATGATGTGCTGGAATCGATCTACCCCTTGCTACACTCTTACACGATATCCGTGACTTGATTTGTTTGCTTGGACTCCTTTCCCTTTCAGGGGGTTGTGGTTGCAATGTCATTGTTGTTTCTTTTTACACAGCACAGCTTGGAAAACGCGGTTCAAGAGAAATAATACGTTGGGGCTAATTCTCCCCCTTTATCATCCCAACCTCAGCTGGTGGTGGCAACACTGGCTCGAGGGAGGGAAGGGGTGATTTTCTTATAGAAGTGGAAATGGAAACAGAAAAACTATTCAAAAAAATAAAGAAATGGGGGCTGGGGGGGTTCTTGCCAACTTGAGAATCAGCTAAAAAGGCCAGGGGAGTGGGCCCGTAATGGCGAAGTGGGCTCACACTGATTAGATGATCTTTCCTCCCCAGCTCTTCCGCAAATAGCGGTGCCACCAGCAACAGGAAATTCAAATGCTCCCTGCTAGCATTTCTGCGATTCCAGGAACTATAGATGTGCTAGGCTCACAAATCAGACTTAAGATTAACATCTAAAGTCTGATCGCAGGCAAGCTCAAATCTGGGTGAGTCTTTTCTTCGGCTTCATGTTTATTTAGACCAATCATGTTGCTGGAGGCAGGGATGTTTTAGCACATAATTAGCAAACATAAACTCAACCGGAGGTTGTTAACTGTGTAAAGTGTCTGTAAAGGTATCATCTCAACACCGTGCAGACTGTCCACTGCAGTATTACACTTTTTCAGCCAAAGTTTCAAAACCCAATCAAGCAAACAGATTTTTTTCGGTTTCCTTCAGTAGAGTATTTAACAAAACAGGAAACCAGAAGTATATCTGCCCCTTGTTGTTTTTATTCCGGCCCAGGCTATGTGCCGTCCAAGTTCTGCTATAACATAGGACTGTTGGATCTAAGCTGATGGATGCACAATTAAACTCTTTGAATAGGGTCCAAAAACAAATATGAAATATAGGCTTTGTTCCTGTATTGCAGACTAAAGCTGTAATGAACAATTTGTCTAATAAACGTGTCATGAACAATTGTAATGAACGTGTAATGAACAATTTAAAAAGATTATCATCCTCTTTTAAATGTTAACAGATTGGCATTATGTGTTTGCGTTTTGGATGTGTTGCATTTTTGGAGAAGTTGGTGGTGGCTTTGTAGCAGAATAGAGCATGCATCCAAAAGGAAATATTTACTCGCCATAGCCACAGGAGCAAGGCTTTGGGGTCCGACATCCGCTGCTGTCCATAAATCAAGAAGAGCCAACAATTGGATTGGGTACTAGGCTGATATTGATGCCTTTCTTCATTCTCAATGAAAACACACACACACACTGATTCACTGGCTCAGTACCCTGATAGAGTCGTATCACCTAAAGCTTTCCAAGGTATTTTTCTTCTTTCCCCTTTGAAAAGCCATCTCAATCCCTGTCTTTGCTTTGACTTGCTGCATGGCAGTTCATCCATGCCAAGAGTCAAAACAAAAAAAGGCCATAAGAATTGAATGCACAATGTATGTGTACAAGTGTGTGTGGGTGTGTGTGTGTGTGTGTGTGTGTGTGTGTGTCAGATTTCAACAGGCCTCAGTAGGGATTGGGAAGAGGATGCAAGAAAAACCTGAGACACACTGCATTTTGCTCATACCACCGATTACAATCCATCCTTTTGAGGCTTTTGTATCGCAACGGGGCCAGGTTATTGTCGTTGGCAGGTCTAATTACAGGGACAGCCTCCACGCTAGGAGGGGAAAGTGCCACCAGACAGAAGCTTTATTTTATCTGTCATGAATTTTGAATTCTTCCTTCCTATGGAAGATAACGGGACCATAGGCATTGCATTAAACAGTGCTCTAGCTTGACACAATATTCTGTTTCAAACCAGTGACCAATAAGGGCTCGGTTTCTAAAAGAAAAGACGATCCACAAGGAGAACGAGGCGTTAGCAGAAGTCAAAGTGGTGGAAAAACAACTGTCATAGTTGTTATAGTTCTATTTCAGTCTTTGTAAACTTAAACGATCCAGCCCTAAGTGGAAGTAGAAACCTACCACATTTTATACCTGTAAATTAGATAGTAATTAATGCAAAAATAATTGGTGTGAAATATTCCACATGAATCACATTGTCATGCATTGACAATGGCATTCATTGGATGAATGATTAGGATGTCTTGCGGGGTGCGGGGGCAGACTATCCAGCTACAACTAAATTGATTTTATTTGCAGAATTCACATGGACAGGCCATAGTCCTGGGCTCCAATTCATTACACAGAATGAGTTTGGATCTCAATCCCCAAACGTCAATTTAAGCACGTCTGGAAATGTTAAGTGTGGATGATGATGAAAGCGATTTTTTCAAATATTAAAACTTTTGTTTTACAAACGGGTGGACCTCCTTAGCTATTGATATCCATGTCAGTGTGATGATGTGTCACAAGTCTTATCACTGATGACTGGTAAATTAAGAATTTCATTCAGAATACAGGACAGCTCAGACAAAGCCAACAGCAGAGAATGTGGCCAGATGTGTCAGGGACACAGTGAGGGAGTCACTGCTGTGACAACAAACAACGCATCCAATTACAGAAAAGCAGATTCACTCCATGTGGCTGGCTATAGACCTTGTAAGGAACGTTGTTCATTTTTCATGTTAGAATACAGATGGGCTAGTCGAAGGGCAACAGCTAAAAAGATGGATGGACCCATGTATTCCCATTTTATGAATGACAGCAAAACTCAAACACATTATTCATAAATTCTACTTCATTAATATTGATTTAAGAAAATAAAATGTACAGCTTCTCCATTTCAAAACCAATAACTCAAAGAAAGTAGCAATGGTCGCAGTCGATACATTCATTAACTGCTAATGGAGAAAAGTCTTCTGTTTCCACAGCAAATTGTGTTCACTGTTATAATCCCAAAGAGTTCCCCGCTCAGGTAAACTATTAACATTATATCCCTAACAAATATCACCACACTTTTAAAAAAAGTATGTATTTTCCCACTTAATTCAATTGATGAAACAAAATAAGCTCTCCCCACACTCCTGATTAAAACATGAAGCTCAGGTGTCAAAACGAAAATGCATGTGGTTATTGTGAAAAAGTGACAAACTGTTCATATCAGTAGAACAGCAATTCAATAAGCCTCTTAAAAGGGAGGAAGCTAATTCCCATTGGGAATCATGGGATTCCAACAACATTGCTCATAGCTTATTACCAACAGTGCAACGGTTCCCAACAGCTGAACCGCGGAGGGTCAGATGTGGGAGAGACCAGGGATGGGTATGTGTACTGGCCAGCCTTGGGGTCCAGAAGGCCATCCCCATAGCTGGTGCTCTTGCTGATCGATGACGGGGGGCGTTACTTCACTTCATCCCGGGAGGATGAATAGATTCGGTTTTATGGGAGCTCCAACCTTTAATCTCCTGACGCTGCGATGCCCTGCCTGCGCTATACAGATACTGTAGCCCCAAACCCACATCACAGACTATGGGATGTAGGACCAGATTCACCCATACCCTCACTAGTTACAGAAAAAAAAAAATCATCACTCCTTAAACAATGTGCTAGGTGAAAACCTCACAGCCCTGGTCTTGTACGGGGAGTTTCAATCAAAGCCATTCAGAGCCCGTGACAGAAGGTTTGTACAAGCCAGACAGTGTGGGTCAGAGTGACACGGCTCTTCGTATTGTGTCACGTAAGTCACTTTGTAGAGGTTCATTCTTATGGTTCACGAGGCAGAGGCAGGGCTACAACAGTTTCTTCTGAGAATTAACAAGAGGGGCAAGGTAGAAACTAAATAATTGTTTTGGTTTAATGGAGTTGGGAGGTTGGGTGGATGGAAGTTCTCATAGGGACCAATTTAACCACAGTTCTTTAGTGTTCAAAGGAATTTAAATGAACAATTCAATAACAATAAGGGATCCTTCTATGCATTCTTCTTATAAATAGAATATATCAAACTCTAGTTAAGGTAGTATAGCAGGGCAGCTAATAAAGCTTCCCCCACCAATTAAACCTTAAAACATTATTTTAGCAATAACTAGGCCCACTCCGACCTGACCTACACAAATAACCCGTTATCCTTGACTCAATTCATCAGGAGCATTACACTCGAAAAACATACATAAGTGATTATGTAATGATGTGAAATGTTTTTAAAAACGCAAAGAACCCCAATGCCACACTTAAACACTTTGTGAGCTCACATGTTGGTTACTTTCCCAACGTCACACAAGCAGTATTTTTAAGGCAGCAGCAGAATGGTTGAGTGTCACGCTTGTGAATGTGTGCATTGCCTTAGTTTAGGTTGAGAAAGGGAAGTAAATGTAGGAATTAGCAACTGTTTAATATCTGAATCTTCATAATTTTCTGTCAACCCCGATAAGACTTCTGAAGCATGACAGAGCACACAAGAATCTCTCAGAAATGTTAACATTGGAGGCTTATGGGTGGTAGTGTTTGATAAATGTGCCAGGCCATAAAAAGCATAGAGGTGCAGGATATTTTATTGATTCATTATATCTAAAGAGTACACATGCTTAGTGTTTTGTACAGTTTGCATCATATATTTTATGTAGAAAATTATAGCATAAAAAGGAGACAATATAACCCAGCATGATGTTAATATCATTTTCTTTCTTATGTCGACTTTAAGGAGAGCGATTTAAATCAGTGATGTATGTAACCTACAACACAGGCCATATCTTGGTATTGACTGGCAACAGTTAGTATGTGAGATGATATTTGACATGGGGGTAGAAAAGTCCAACATTGTGCCACAAAACTATGTGTGTGTATGAACTATTTGTTAAAATGTCACTTCTACGCATTTGAATGAATTTCCTTTTCTTCCACATAGGATACAATTTACCTGTAAACCACAGCAAAAAGCCTAAAAATAAATATATGCTTCTCCTCCCACACACAGGAAATAACCCTAACCCAAAGGTCCAGTCAGTTTGACTGGTTGGATGTCAGTTGCCACAGTTTGCTACTTAACGGTCAGGCTCATTGAACAATGAAGACAGATGGGCATTTGAGGCCACGGCAGATGCATACAGAATTTATCCCTGATCGGAACATGCAGAGTCTCTGCTGCTCTGGCAGATTTTGGGGGGGAAATTACAGGCCTGCCTTAATGATTATCCTCAAAGGTAAGCCAGGGCATGCGGCCTGCCATTCCTCAGGGTCTGATTTGTACACCAAACTTAAAAAATATACATTTGCCAATCCATACACTTGTAGACAAAAGCTGTTCCTCATGTTATTATAAACTGGCTTGTCGTTGACTGTACAGTCAGCTGTAATGTCAAATATGATATAAATATGCTGCATAACTTGGCTTGCTCCAACTAAAGCTCATGCACTGAATGATTCCCCACTGGCCTAAAGCAATTTGCTCTCCCCCACCGTAGTCAACAGGGAGAAATGCATTTCATTATTTAGTCAATCTTTTAATGGCATCGGCGTATTCACAAACAATCCCCAACAAGGTTAATTAGCAATGATCACACATTGAGAAAATGCACTCCCATTGTCATTAATTGGTTCAATTACTGTCCCTGATTCACTCAAAATAGACCTAAAGTTTAGTTAATGTATCATGCTCAATGTTACACATTGTATTATTTCACTGCATGAAACCTGTTGTTTAATGAAAAAGTTTTGAAACTAAATGGCTTTCACACCACCCCATGCCCTTAAAGCTTTTTAACCCATGAAATGATATAGGGCAATTGTAGGGCCTATTTTAGGGATGTGAGCTCATTCCCATTGTGAGAAGTGGGGCACAAAGAGCATTTACACTGTTGAGTTCTATGTCAGCTGCACCTGACCCAAACCAAGACAGTGAGATGATACAGTACTACCCACACACAATTCAATAGGCTTTTCTGCTACAGCCTTCTGGCTCTCGACTCTCACTCCAGGTACTGAGAACTGTGGAAAATACTATTGATTCCAGATGCATTTCTATGTGGATGACCAACCTCCTTATATTTAGAATTTAATGATTTAAGTAAGCCCAAGTTGGAATAATTGGGTGAAACCTTTCAAAAACATCTATGTCTGAATAGTATATTGTAATGATTACAAAAGACACCCAAAGAAAATGTCCATGCCGATTTAATTTCAATAACCAAAGAGGTTTTAAAAAACCAATTTAAGCTGCTCATTAAATCTGGCAGAGAACACAATGCCTGTTTCTAATCCTTGGTTAATTATATGTTGGCACAAGCTCAAAGCCATCTATAGGAAGTCTTCACTATGTGGACACTGAAACCAACAACGCCTCATACCCAAATGTATGCTGCTTAGCCTGTCCATCTGTGTCTTGGGGAAATCTCCATCCTTCAGACCCTACACAGTGCTAACTAGTCAATACTTAACTTTGAAGGGATACGATAATCATGGGCATTATTACTTGATGTAATAGGTTTACATGCGTAATTGGAATAATTACTCAAAATAAAATTGCCGTCTTTGACCAGTGACAATATATTTTACAGTTACCGCCAAATTGTTGTTTTGCTAATAACAACAATTTGGTGTTAGACTACATCGAATTCAACTTAAAAAATGATTGGCTGAAGCTTTTTTTTTCTTTTGGTCTGAGCCATCACTGTATCTGCAGCACTGCAGTCATACTCCACTAATCTCAACATTTCTTATTTGCAATGACCTGAACCATTCTTCTTTGTAAACATTCAACTGATAAAATGGGCGGAAGAATGACATGGTAACTGAACTCTTCAGTATTCTAGCAGTGGAACATTTTTGTTTGAAATCACACACAGACAGGCACACAGACTGGCACACTTTCTCACACTCAACAAGAAAGAATGAAAGGAAGACTGAAGAGATAACATCCCAGGGTTAATGAATGATTTCTTGCTGTCTGGTGTACCTTCTTTTGCTACGTTTACTAGAACACCTCTTCTTAAACCAGGAATATTTTATTTAGAATGATCACACTCTCTTTTATGGTGGCAATTTATCTTCTTTTTTCAACAATAAGCCATATTACACATGTAATTCTTGCACAATGTGGTAGTGTGGCATCTATAAGCCCGTAAGAATAGTGTACTTAAAAGTCTGGCTCTAAAACCTCAAAACCAATTACAGGCCGAAGCGAAACACTAACCCTTGACCAGTTATCTCTTAATGGCCAATCATTTAATGAAGATATAAATAATGTGCTATGTAATTCATTTAATAACTGTGGTAACTTAAGCAGTGGTCAAGTATGACATTGTGATCAATCTGTACATTTCATTAAAATCCTACCACAGCACTGATTTGAAACAATACAAATAAATAAAATGGACTTAGCTGCATTTATTTTTATATCCTAAAAAATATATATAGTCCTTTAGTTATTAAGGCATTATTATCCTCCAGGGAGTATGTTGGCATATAAAGTAAAAGAAATTGCCAAATTGTGATTTCCTGTTTCATCAAGGTGAGGTCAAATTCAGTATTTCCAAATCTAGAACACAATGCTGATATAAATTGGGACGGGCAAAGTTCTAACATAGACAAGCACTATGTAGAAATGTATAATTATACATTATTTATTAGACATAAAAGGCAATTGATCTAGTTTGGATAAAATAAAAGCCTAAATATAGAACAAAATATGAAGTATAGCTGTTTCATTAATGCAGCAAAGATAGAGAGGTGTGAAAATAAGGGGTAGGTGTGACGATAGGTTAAAATATGATTTTTGTATTTCAACAGCAATGCCATTTAATATTTCAGATGGATTGTCCATTCTCTAGTTTGAAACACAATAAATTGATGTCATGTTTGTGACATGACCCAGTAGGTAATTAATAGCTTCTAGGGCTGTAGTCAACCAAAGAAAATCTTTGTAGACTGAAATTCAACCGACTCTATTACCAATTGATGGGAGGAAAACTTGCATAACAAATATGCAGGGTTTCAGATCCACTCTTGGTCTGAGTCTGGAGCATCATAGACAACATGAGAGAAAATTACCTATGCCGCTTTTAGATAATATGCCTTCATACTTTTTTTTATTAATAAAGTGTGTTATTTCCAACACAATATTGCCTGTCTCCCTGTCTCCCCACGAAAATAATGGACTAAGAAGCCCTTTTTTTTCTTCGGAAAGTAACAGTAGTAATTGTCAATACATTGAGAGAGATCAGAGTTTGCAAATGCCTGAAGCCAAAAACAAGTCCAATTTAGCAGTATACTTTATTTTGATTTTTAAAAACAAAGATTGCAGACTGCAGCAATCAGTCTGTGTCCAATCTTTGAACGAAGAAGAACTGCAGAGCCAGGCTTCAAATCAATACAGCAAATAGCATGTTTGCTAGTTTTAACTCCTTTATCCTTCCCAAATATCTTTGTGGATTAACTGCTCCTTCAACTTTTGTTGAACATTTTTAGTCTGGAAGGTATAAATGTGTCAGCCACGTGGCGGCCAGCAAATACAACACACTTCAAAGCTGCAAGAACTGTCATCCTGAAAACTACCTGACTTCAATCAATCCCTTTCAAGAAACAAACAAACCATTTACAAGTGACTTTTCAAACACCATTTCTAAAATGATACCTCAATGTATGTGCTTGTTAAGCTATTTCTAGACCAAAATCGGAAGGTTTCCCTGGTTACCTTGTGTCAGGTACCCTAAGTGCACTGGCAAACCAAAGAAACTCTACATGTTATACCATTTCACATAGGTAAAAAAAATTTAGCAGTTACTAGCGGTAATCTTTAAAGCCTGATGTTAAATTTTCAACACAGTCATGCTTACCATGCTTATTGGCAGATAAGACCTCCCTGAAAAATTGGGACAAGACCAAAGAACCACAAACTCAATAACACAATTAGTATGGGGATAATTAGCCCAATACTATCAATATTTCCCAGCATTAGACAATTATGAAGACAAGTCACCACTGATGCCAGTGAAGCAGCACTCAACAGAGTGCCTAATTCCATACGCTTCTGGTGGACCACCATGGTACTTTATTCTGGAAAAAATATGTACTGTAGTCAACAATTGGTATAATTGTGTATTACACTTATATTTTTCAGTTTAAGACAGTTTTATCAATAAGTTTTTTTCTAAAACTGTTTAAGTATACAGGCATGCAAACATGTTGATGTTGGTGTGAAAAAGGTGAGTAGAATGTGCGAACAGTGGGGTACCTAGACCTCCTGGGGGAGTCCGTGGCATGCCCCACCAGGATGACTTTATAAAATAATATGATTCTAAGGGCTAATTTCAGAATTATTAGTTTTGGAATAATTTTGTTAAATTTGGGGATATTCACAAGCTAAAAGAATGGCACGATCGAGCAAAGGTGCGCACGCATGGTACGACTGCATGCGGCATCACTTACTTGATGTTGTTTTGATTGAAGATCGGCAGGTTGTAGTGGGTGTAGCGGTGAATGAATGAACGTCTGTGTGTGTGTGTGTGTGTGTGTGTGTGTGTGTGTGTGTGTTGCGAGTGTGTGTGTGTGTTGCGAGTGTGTGTTGCGAGTATGCAATTTAACAAACCAACTCAAAGCCGATCCAAAACTATTCGTTCAAAGCCAAATAAACGAATCAAAAACAGGATACCAATGCGCAGTGGAGGTGTCTTTATTGAAAAATTGGTAATTATTGAAAAATAATTAACCACCGGAAGTTGGACGGCCCATGCAAGTGAACGGAGCGTTCCACAGCATTGAGAAGAGCCGTGTTATAATACTTCATATTACGTTGGAAATTATGTTTTAAACCCCACCATGCACGCAAGTGTAAATGTGAGAAATATAGTAGGGTGACTGCCTGCTTTCAGCGCATATTTATTTCTTTCAATTATTATTATTTTTTTAACAATTTATGTTTTATTAATCGTTTAGATTAGTCGTTATAAAGATTAGTCGTTTAGTGGCAGCACTAGTGAACACCTGATTATACATGAAAAAAAACGTCATATACTGTGAACCATTAGAATTTAGAAAAATACTGTGAATTTATACCGCCCACGCTACATTGAGCTATACCTGATGACTAAAATTTCCTAAATTTCCTTTCAGAGTATCAGCCAGAGGAGGATGTCAACCAGGAGAGACAGGAGCAAAGTCGGCAAACTCATACACAGCCATCCATAACAGAAGCTTTTCAGAGGCACATAAAATATGACAAAAACTCACATGAAGCAAGGAAATTGGATAGGGCAGTTGCTGAATTCATATGCATGGGTCAAGTTTTTGTTTTTTACTGTGGTATCAAATTGGGTATCGAGAATCGTGGAATTTCACTGGTATTGGTATCGACTACTAAATGTCTGGTATCGTGACATCCCTAGTTTACACTAAATAATGGTTATTCATTATTGTGTATCTTGATTTGTTTATTGCATTAACATCAAACAATTACTAGTATTTACTTGACTGTTACCAGTCAGGAGTACTTACAGGCATTGGGAGCCAACATTACACTTTACCATCATTATAACATGCATCGTTTTAACACAATCTCCAATATAACACAGTGCTTGCTTGCTGCTTGACTTACTTACTTACTTTACTTACTTACTTTGAAATAGCTGCGAAATAAGTAAATTATTAAAAACCCTTTTAAAACGATTAATGCACAGATGGCCGGGGGGGTTAATGGCTTGCTCTCCACTGCACAACAGCTGTCATAGCGCAACCAGAATATTTTATTAATGTTTGAATATCCGAAACTAGCAAAACTACCATCCCATATTTTGATGACGGCTGCCATATTTGCCTTAAATATATATATTTTATCCCTGTGATATTCCAACAAAACATAACCTAGCATTCTACCCGCAGTCCCCAAATTTGTTGATAATTTGTAAAATCTAAACAAAAAGACCATATCCAAATATACTGAATTGAGATCTGAATACCTTACTAACGAATGAATATCAGGATACTCAAATTTTCGGTCTCAGCCTTAGTGATGTCATCACTTTTTCTCTCCCAACGCTACCCAGATCCTCTGAAGCTAACATTAACACGATTCCTGGCATTCCAAGCATTGAGTCTTCATCTTTCTTTCGCTTCACAGCTGATAATACACATTTTTGTGTCTTATATTGTGTGGGATTAGAGATGTAGTACACTGAGCGGTCTCATACAAAACAAAATGTTACTTTGTTTGACAAAATTAGAAATGTGTATAATTCATGTACCAATTCAGAGACATAATATCCATTTAACCACAACCATTTACTTGATCTTAATTTTTACATCCACGTCCAGTTTAAGGCCCATTCATCTTTGGTCTTTTTCAGCAGAAAATGGACGTCTGGTTAATGGGATAGTTACTAACGTCAATAACATCCATAAGCTTTCCAAGTCAACGCAGCTGAATTGCGGCAGCCAACTGTTTAAATAAAAAAAACTCCATATCCTAATAACATTGGGAAGAACTAGAGAGTAATACAAGAATTTGATATTTAACCAAAGCTGAAGCTGGAGACATGCTTTCATGGAAAGCTGTGCCTTCTCTGCAATATTAGTAGATGCAGATGATAGTAGATTTCATAGTATGGGCATGAATATTGCAGGAGTTATTGAAAAGTGTTGATTTTAAACTTGCCTGGCACTGAATGAACGAAACAACAATGCCTATTCATCATTTGAGGAAATTCAACAAATTGGATTTTCAATAGTTATTTTCAAATAATAAAAATAGGTAGGCCAATACCACTTGAAAACGTAGCTCAACAAAAGCCATAGAGAATTGTGAGATTCTTGCAGCAGGACTGCTAGGGCGTGGCTGTTTGATTATGCACAGCATGGCTGAATGTCTGAATCAACGTTTAAGTCAACGGCTACGTTGGACAGAAATTATTTGGAAAGCCAACAATTGACAACCATTTACTGCAACCTTGATTGTAAGCTATGATTGATCAGAGTTTGGTTTTGTGATACTACATTTAGGGACTATTCAGTGTTTCCCAATGGATATTTTGAGACAATGGTGTGTGGGCCTCTGACCCTCTTGGGGGGTCTGGGGGTATGCTACCCTGGAAGAGTAAAATGCATCAATCTGCTGCACTTTGAGGGTAAAATGAAGAGGCTAGATGTATTAGGGAATTTGTGCTATTGTAAATTAATTACTGATGAATAATAAACAAATTGTATAAATCTGAATGGTGATAACACGGCAAAGAATATCTACCCAATCCCAACAATACTTTACCCAGGAACTAGGAACCTTTGGAGGAACTTGGCTGGTTTCCATTGCAGGAACCATGGACTCAATTAAATTCCCGGGACGTTATTTGACCCTCCTAAAAGGGTCTCGCTGCAGACCTCCAACCTCAGGCCGCCTCCACCGTCAAACTCTTTCTGGTCCCCAGCTTGGAAAGGCAAGTGGCGTCTGAAATTGTTTACGCCAGAAGGGATGACGATAGCTTGCCTCATAGTTCCACACGTCTGCTTACATATAATACTGCGGCATTTAGACATACACCTTAATTAGGCATGTATATTATCTCCTGTTTGGAAGTGACTTCCATATGCAAGAAAATACCTTGTTTTATTATTTAGTTTATAAATTGTATATCTTTTTTATATCAGACTGTGAGAAGGTGAAAATTCATTCTCACTGTCTCTCCCCTTCCATCAAATTGAATGTAGTATTTGGACTTACGTCGCAGTAGGGGGCAGAAGGTTTTTCCAGCCTTGGTCAGGCAATGTTCCCCTTGCTAATGGTCTGGCCCCATCAGTCCACCTGGGGCTGATTGGCTTATTTAAGGGGAGTCTCATTTTGTGTTGAAAAAGGAAGGTAAAAGCTGGCTTGTTGCGAGGCCAATACTTGGAAGTATGTTAGGATAATTTATGCTAGATTTAACTGTTTTTTATTTTTGGAACATTTCTTTATTATGTAACCAATGGATTTATTTTTGGTTATTTATTTTTGGACCTTAGTTTGGAGTAAATAAAACTTCACTTTTTTGTCCAAACGGAGTTGCCCTAGTTTTTTGTCCACACTCCAGTCCAGCAAGTCGAGATCCGCAATACGTGGGGTGACCACGTCAGTCCCTCACACAGACCTTTGAATTTGACCATATATTTGTTGTTTCTTTTAAGTTTTGTCATATTTACACAGAAAACACCTAATAACTAATTGCTATGGGAACTATTGTTTAAGGATTCATCCATTTAAGATTGAAAGTAGAATTCATATTATACATTGCCATTTAAACATTATTTATTGATAAGAAAGCGCAATAAAGTGCTTTCCAAATTAACCCACTGAGGCTGGAGGTCTGCAGCTGGACGCTATTGAAAAGGTCCCTGCTGGGGGGTAGTAAACAGAACATGAACTTTCGGGTGGGACTTGCAGCCCTGAACATCTTTGATTTTAAACATTTTTTTTCAGCCATTTTAACATCTGCAGCAGCAAACCGATATTGTTCACTCCGACAGGCAGTAAATCACACACAGTGCTCTAATTGCAACCATAGTGGGAAACAACATTCATTGACGTATAATTATCGCTATCTGTTATGTGTTGATCATTCAACTTGATAGCAGTCTATGCTACAAACGATGTTAAAATGCACTGTGGTACATGAATATAAGTTGCTTTTGATAACATGCCAGTATGCAGTTGTATTGCGACAGACTCATTTTGGATACAAACTTCCTCTGAAAGAGGGAAAGCCTACGCTTAGTTACAAACAGGAAGGAAGGAAACAACCTAAAAAACAAGGTTGTGCATTGAAAATGCAGCAATTTCACGTGGTAACTGTCCTGATGTGAATAGTTGACGCAATGTCCTTTATACGTTATGTGACCGTAAAAGGACCATGATATGCCTTGCCTCAGTTCATTATGAAACTATGGTGGGTCAAACAGGACAATGGTGGACCACCATAAACGAGGAAACTAATGGAAAACACTGCTATTTGAATATCTTCACATCCGGTGCCTACTCAGCCACTGAGCTCCGGGCAGCTAATTTCCTTGAAGAGGAATAGAGTCTGACTAATATCTTTGAATGCAAAGTTTACGCAGTTGGATACAATGATACAATCAGATTGTTTTACAAATGACGTCGGAATCAATGGGGAATTGGCACACAAATGAAAATGCACAGCAATCCAGCGAGAGTAGACCCACACCAATGATCCATTTTAAATGACCAAACCTCCATTCACATTGTCTGACCCCTTTATTAGGCACCCATTTCTAAAGCTCTAAGCTTGGTGTTTGCACAACTTCTTGTTTAATTTGAGTTTAAACATGACCATACAACATTAAACATATGAATCCACACACTATTCCAATAATTCTGGAAAAATAACATTGGGTAGAAAATAACAGATGCATAAACAACAGTACCAACATCTGCCCTTACAAAATATGAATCTGCTTTCCATTACAGCCTCGCCTTTATGTGATGTCCGAGGATGTCTGCCATCAAATCTCAGCATGTCCTATATTGTATGTGGGCTGTTGATTATTGAAGAGCAGCACCGCCAATAATAAACCTGCCTCTTCCCTTTTACACTTATTTACCTCTGGCTGAACAGACAGAATACGACCGCATCTATGAACCGTTTCACAAGAACCCAGGTGGTGAGCTGAATTGATTTTCTTAATGCATGTATTTTGACATGCTTACTACAACAACAGAAAGGAGAAAAAGTCTGCCCTCTCAGAGAATGGGCCACTGTGGCTCTCTGGTTCGGCTCTCCCACCACACAAAGCACTCTACACAATGTTTAGAGGGTGAACACAAGAGTGTGTAATTACACTTTCAGCTAAATTAAAGTGTGTTTCATCAAGGCAAATAGCAGAGGAAGAGAAATTATCAGAAAATCAGCTGCAGCAAAAAGAGGCTAGGCTATGTCGAATCATCTCCCCATTTGTACCACCACTCAAAATTGCATGCAGTGTCGGAGCAAGCTGTTGTCTGCATCTCCATTTGGGCCTTTGGAGAGACACTTCGCAAATGAGCCAGAGAAAACGGGTCTTCATTGTGTGACTGCTGTTTCAGAGTTCAGGCTTTTCCCCCCATCATGATAGTTGCTTTTCATGCTGGTATCTGCAGCACGTACAGAACCGTGTTTGTGACTTTGTATCTGGGAAACTTCTCCACAATTCCAAGTGAAAATTCTTTTTTTTTAATCTATAGCATTCAATATCATTGTATAGGTGACAAATAAAGTATATCTATCTAAGGAAAATAAATACACAAACACACACACACACTCACACACACACACCACCTTCAACATGGAATCAACATTACTATTTAAGTGCAATGGAAACATTGCTGTCTTTTTGTATGGCTCACAGGTTCTGATCACAGTAGCTGGTAACTGAGCCAATGAAAAATTGACTCAATACTTGCTGCATTAACCTCAGCACAAAGCCTTACTCTAACATTTATACTGTAAACCAGTACCTGAACTTATTCCAGTCCTTCTTAATACCACTAGGCACACCAAAGACCACCTTACTTTTCAAAATGCCAGGGTCAGAGATAGATAGATAGACATAGATATGCTTTTCAAAATGTCCCCTCCCATCCCCCAATCCATGGAGATTTAAGGGTCTTACATGACATTAAATCAGTTGGCAGCTCGCTAACAAGTAGGGCCCTAAGCCCTTTTGGTCTGTCTTTGATTACACTAAGTGCACAGAGGCCAGATGCGACACCAGGCCCTGTCATCTGTTAGCTCGTCTACAGGACAACGACTCCGGAAGAGAGGAGGGGGTTGGGTGGGGGTTATGATGTATGGGTGTGGTTGTTTGGATGTGAGAGGCGGGAGGCGGGGACTTAGAATTTTGAAAATCACTGCTACTCATTTTCAAAATGACAACTGCTGACTAAATATATAGTCCCTCCACTGTTCTCCAGACCTACAGCTATAGCCATTTTCCAAACTGGCATTAAAGCTACAAATATCTAAGCATTAAAAAAAATGAAAATACAATATTTATTACATGTTACTAATATGTAATAACTTATGAAAATGTGTCGACATGTGTATTTCAACAACAAAGGGAAAATGTAATTTCATTGTTATTATTTGGCTGTTAGACTAAGAAATACAATTATATAAATGTTTTAATTTGATTTATCTATATTTCACACAGTAAGAAACGTTGATTGCAGTAAACCATTTTTTAAAGAGAAAAACATGTTTTTTTCTGCCACAGTGAACATACTCTGTGCGATTCGTGAGACACTCTTTTATATAGCCAATCGATTGTATACGGAGCGCTTGTACACGTTGAATCGGTGTCGGGCTACTATGTGGCCGATTACTCTGCAAGCCTTACCATTACAGCAGTAACTTAATTTATAATGGCATTTAAAAAAAAAGAAAACTCCTGCCGCGCTCAGCACAATACAAGTCTGCACTGTGTGCTTGTGGTAAATAATTGATACGGACTCCCAGTGTACCCTAATCTTTGTATGAAATCAGTGTTGCGAGTGCACCATACAGAAGGAGGGGGCAACAGCGACCACTGTTCAAAGAACAACACAACCTCGTCTGGTGAGTTCCCCGCATCAAAGGTAGTCCAATTCATTTCACAAATACGGTGGAAGGAAAAAAGCATGTTTGTTCTGCACCGATTTCATGGACAAAACGTACCCCGGATTATGTCTGCAGGATAATCCATATTGTGACAAACACGCGCATCTAATCTACATATTATTCTTAAAACAAAAAAGCTCCGGGAGAGGAGAGCGGCATTGTCTAGGGTAGTTTGAGTTTCTAACAAAACATCCAAATAGAATCCCCTCGTCTTTATAGAACCGTTACATATACTATTAAACGCGGTAATTGCTTCAGCTTTGGACATGTATATCCATTATTTTGAATCATAAAGTAGTCCTGTTTTACACATTTGATCTAGAGAAGTCTGTTTAAAGCGTACCTCCCCCATCCTCAGTTACACCATATACGATAATGTGCGTGGTGATGATGATGCGCATCCCAGCCCAGAATACTATTTGTTTACTCCATTTTTCTTCCTTCAAAAGGCGAAAGTTAAACATGTAGACCCGTCTTTTAGCAACACACATGGGATTAAACAGTCATACCATAGGCTGTGAATAATCAGATCTTTAGTGAATAAAATGTAGGCATGTCACGCATCCCGCTAAGATCCCATTATATGGCACAGTGGGAACAACGTCATCAAGCCGTTTTTCTAGTAATGCTTGGCCATACAGGTCACGATATCCAAAGAGCTTCATTTCCCAAACACCGTTATTTCTTCACATCCACGCACTGTCTTTCCAATCTCAGGTTCAGTAAAGAAACTAAATCGACACGTAGTTCAATATTCACAAAGAAATTGGATTCAACTGCTAATCCCCCATCGCCGCACTATCTGACCACCAGACTACAGCAGAAGAGCAGACCCAGGAGAGGAAAGCCTGCTCGGTCCATGCATCGTCCTCACCACACACACACACGCGCGCACACGCACACACACACACACACACACACACACACACACACACACACCGCACTACAAAAGTAACTCCGCTGACGAGAGTCGGGGTCAGAACAACGGAGAGCAAATATAAATTAAAATCAACGCCACATATGTGCGAGAGAGTAACGCAAAGCCGACGTAAAGCGGAGTGATTCCCGTTCATCAGAGTTGACGGTGCAGAAAGAGGCAAAGCGCTGACGAGGAACGGTAATGGTGAGCGGACCAAAGTGATTCATACGAGGCTGCATGAGCGACATAAACATCTGCAATGGCCGTTTAGACAAATGGCAACAGCCCAGGAACCAGACCCCAATTTGTGGCTATATTTCAGTATTCCTAGTGGTCGCCTTATATGATATCCCAACTTTGCCGTCGGTCTTAAAAATGTCTCACTTTTCCCAAATAACATCCATCCACAAACTCAACAGACCGCGTCCATGAAAACTTGCCCCTAGACGTCGATAATGTTATTTCGCCTTTATCCAATGAAGTTCCACAGAAAATACGTATATCCAACGAAACACCACAGGGTCTTAATCCTACCTTTGTGAAGAGCAGCCGGAACCAGGAATAAAAAGAGAAAAGTAGCGAGAGAGCCGTTGCCAGTGATCGCCATGTTGGACACCTGCTTCAGTATGGCAGAACGAGGGGAGACTTCACCTCGCGCTGCGAGATCGCTTAATGAGATGCAGGAGAGGGCGGGGACCATTTACACCGCCGCGCGCTTCCCTTGTATTCAGGATGCCAAATTATAGACGCAACACAATACGTGTATTTTTTTTATCATAGTGAACATCATTCACTATGATGACGTAAAATGTGTGTTTAAATCCATTTCACTGTTTTGTTTCAGGCGGGGGTGGCATGTCGTAGGTAGCCTCTATTCTAATAAAAATATGTCACAATGTAAAATTTTGTTAACTATTGAACACACATATTTACTGCTTATTGGTTCGGCTTTAACTGGTAGGCCTACCATCAAGCTAGATTATCATTGGTTATAGGCTATGGTTATAAGCATAAATCGTAAAATAATCGTAATGCAATATTTCTCATTTGGCATGTTTTGCTTTATACGCACCAACTTATTAAATCACCCTTTTGGGAATGTGAAAAAATCCACACAATCACACTATTTCTATATTTTTTATATATAACAAAATCATATGTCTTCATGGTGCAAACATTAGGCTAAATGGACATGAACTACCCATGGCTATGTGATGGTATCATGCCTCACTTTGCATATTGAGCTAAAGTTCATGCTTTCAATCTACTTGAATTTGAATAAAAAACATATTTATTGTAAGACAGAGCATACCCAGACCAATTAAGGTCTGGCAACAAAAGACTGCCATTTTTCTTAAGGGATTGAATACAGAGAAAATGTTCTACTTTGTTACTCTGTGCTCCAGCTGTTGGTGAATGAGGTCAGGGATGTAAACACCTGCCCATAGTGGAAACCAGCACAGGCACTTCCTCCATATGCTAGCTTAAACACTGTTAAACTATAGTTTAGCAGTGTGTGCACAGGCATTAACTTCATGAATGAACAGGGAATGTTGGAGTTGGGTAGTACTGTTTTCACCTCACAGTGCACCAGGTCCCATAACAACTGCTTTGTATCTATTGGCTGTTGCACTGCTGTGCAGAGAAATCATTCCACTTAAGGACTCACCCAGGATGGCTGCCACTATCTTGTTTATCAACTGGTAAGTTGAGCCTTTCTTAAAACGACCTATCTTAGAAAAGTTTACTTGCAAAGTTGTTGCTCAGGGCTCCAACATTACTGCTCCTGGCAATAATGTAATTATGCGTCCCTTCATGCTTTTGTCTTTGAGGTGAGGGAAATAATCAACTGGAAAAGTTGTCCTACTCCATTGGTCCTTACAGTGTTAGAAGAAGATGTTGATCATGTTGATTAAAGGGTAATCATGTTAGGCTGTATTATCTGTAATTACTATGTTCCCACTCGCTAAGGTACGGGCTATTGGATGATCATTATGCCTCAACAGAGCATTGATCCAATTAATCAAATCTTTGTGATTGTTTAATTCACCCCCCCCCCTCCCCCCTGCTTTCATAGTAAAAGTTTTCATCTAAAGTGTTTATTTCTACTTATTTCATATTTATATTTATACTTGCTCTATGCCGCAAAATTCAGCTAAAACGTTCTTTTTGATAATTGCATATTTCTATACTAAATTATTCACGCTTCCAAGAGAAAAATTAACCTTGATTAACATTCATCTCTAATGGGAGTTTTATTGAGACATGTCTGTCTTCCCACTGAGTGTGTGTGTGTGTGTGTGTGTGTGTGTGTGTGTGTGTGTGTGTGTGTGTGTGTGTGTGTGTGTGTGTG
>JAOPUA010000152.1:13858504-13868628 GCA_027122455.1 Trisopterus luscus | reverse complement strand
AAAAAAATACAAAAAACTAACAACTTCCCAAAAAAAAATATACATATAAATATAAACTGACGGACCGAGCGTCAGAATCCCTCTTCAAGGAGAAGGAACCAGACTGTGGCTCTTCTCTACTAGCTCATTATATGCCCGAGGGAAACAGGCTGCTGGGGGATTCGCAATATTGTCACTAAGAGAGAGATAATATGACGGGGTAAGCTAGGTAAACAAAGGCTTAACTTCAAACACCATCTTCGCCTCCCCAGAGAGAGAGGCAGCTGAGGTAAGAGGGAATGAGATAAAGAAATAAAGAAAGGAGACAGAGGGGAGGAGTTCCACACGAGAGATGTGATACAAGGCTGGCGGTGTGTTTGACACTGTGTAGCGGCGTCATTAGACCGCAGTAGCGCTATCGCTGGACGGCTGAGATTCGTATACATTTAGCGTTGCTTGTTGAGACGTACCCAGGTTACCGCGGATCACTCAGTGCGGCAGCCATCCATAATCGCGCTGACCTTGACAGCCGAATCAATAAAGGAAATGGATCGCGAGGGGGCTAAACTGTGACTCATTAGCCGCGGAGCTTTAGTAACTAAGGAAATATGTAAAGCAACGTAGACGCTATTAACAGAGGCATAATCTACAGGCGAGAGCAACACGCCAAAATTATAATAACCCTCATTACATTAAACAGAGTGATCACGAGGCAGTGACAATCACCTGACCAATTAAGCTAATTAGGTAGCTAATTAGTGCAACCTGCCTTTGCTGGCTGCCGCCATGGCAATCCATGCTGGTAAAGGTTGCAGCTTATCCGAGATATTTATTTATTTATTATCAATGACTAAGCTAAAATCTTCCTTTCAATGCATCAACTTAATGTTTAGCCCTATTTTGTCCATAGTGTCTAGGCCTGGACCACTGAATCAGAAAATGAGAAATTGATATATATGTGTGTGTATATATATATATGTGTGTGTGTGTGTGTGTGTGTGTTATATTTCATATGCCCAATGGAGCAATACAGGTCTTGAAGTTGGAGGTGAATGAGATGCAGAGAAATAAAAGTATCAGCACACGGGGCTGTAAAGTTCCCCCTCCTTCTTCCAAAATGGCTTTCTCTCACCGTGCGGAATCATTGTCATTCAATGCAAATAGTCATATTATTTTATACCAACCAGTGTTTGATTTATGGCTCTCTGTTTATCTGCCTGCTCCAAAATAGCCAGACACCAGAGCTGCATGCCTGCAGTCGGGATGCATTTCATATATCAGCAGTGGGCCTGAGTCAGCAGGAGGGGGGCCTACTGTAGAAGGAGTTGCTCATAATGGGATTTTCGATTTCAGATTGGAAAAAAGGAAAAGAGTGGGGAGAGAAAAAAAATGCAATTTGGGAGAGAGCGGCACAATGTGATTATTAAGACACACATGGCCATTATCACCATGGGCTATGACATTTTACGAGTTAATGGGAACTGCTGGTAAATCCTTATTCGCAGTATGTTAGCTAATTACTGGCTGCTGTTTAGTTTACAGCTGGTGAATGGATAGATCAGGGAGTGTCATCCAGCTTTGTGATCTGGGATGTTCCCTCCCACCTTCCTCCTCTTATTGTAGAGAATAACTTACTTTCCTTTTGGAAATAGATTTCCAAGATATTTGGATCACAGTTGTCAGTGTAGAAATCCAGAGGTGGTTGCGTAATTGATCAGTTATTAGAATCCAGTATGGAGATCCATCCTTCTCACTCACTCACTCTGTGTTCTCCAGTGGTTAGCAAACTTAGCGCAGCACCTTAGTGCCCCTCAACTGCTTTTCGCGTCAATGTAGCCAATGGACAATCCACGCAAGGTCACCACTGAGCTCAGACAGCCATTGAGCGATTCCCCCTTATTAAATGGGCTCTCCCTAAGTATCTTTGTATCTTTTATTCTGGGGAATCCTTCGCCTTTAAAGCACAATCCGTATATATCGACTTGGTTAGCAACGCTATTGTGGGCAGGAGCTTATTGTAGTGCTACTAAGGGCACACAGAAATCTTTAAAATCCACATGCAAGATCCAATGGGGAATTAACAAGCACCTTTTAATAAAGGATAACAGACAGAGCTGGCTCCAGAGGACTTCCGTAACAAGAACCAGAGGGCCCATGGACTCACACGGGGGTCGCATTGTGAGTTGCTCAAGCCAGTGTGGGTTAAGGTTGGATTGTAAGAAACAAAGGCATAATAACTTGGATACATTGTAATACATACTGGTTGGATGTTAACTTGTTGAGTCAAGTTTTCAGTTACATATTAACAAGAGAGCTAGAACGCACAACTGCCTCCACTGGTGCATCATTATGAAGAACCTGATCAAGATGTAAATGGCTCTCATCAACCTCTGGCCCTGATGCTGGACTCTTCTTTGGTTATGGAGTCCATAGGAGCCAAAAGGATCAGCAAGTCCAATGGATGGACTAGCTCAAAAGAGTCCATTGTAAGGACAGGATCTACTTGTCCATGAAAAACCTTCTTTAAGGAGTTGTGTCTTCTCTTGGGATAACCTCTAGTTATGTGCTCCTGCAATATCCCCAAGTTATATTTCTGCAGAATACGAATCTCTCCATGACACACCTTAGTTTCAAGCTCTCATGGTTCTTGTGCTGACAGAGCGATTGTGGGGAACTGCTGGAGGGCTTGGAAAGGAGAGAGACAACCACTCTGACACTTTGTTAGAAGACTGGGGTAAAATATGAGACGGTGCTCATAGACAAACTGCATACAACACAGCATAACTGCCTAATGCAGACTTGTATAACTGCTGAAAGATTGCATCAGGCCAAGGAAATAGAGCTAACCCTTAAGACTTGGGTAATACACGTGAAGGGGGAATTCTGCCTTGTGTTCAGTTTGGTGCTCTTTGAAAAACTGAAAACAAGGCAGAAATGCATTTGGCAGCATTAATGGCTAATGGACACTTATTTAACTCCTGAACGATTGCATCATTCCAATGGAAACGTACCTAAAATGCTTGGAATGAGAAAAAAAAATAAGAATAGACATAGATGGGGGAAAAAAAACTCAAACACATCAACAAGCTAGTTTTAAAATGATTTCCAAAAATTGCCCCATACACACTCTGATAATCCTGAGCCTGATAAGACATGTCATTGAAATACATGCCAAGATCTTGGATTAAAAGCAATGGTTCAGAAAGATGTCTTTAAGCTGTATCATAAAGTCATATCAAAGACACGATGCAACATCATGCAATGTACCTGACCTAAATAACAAATAACAACTGCAGCGCTCAGAATGTGGATGGGGTGCCAATGATGTGTTGGTCTTCTTTCTTCTTCCACCCATCAGTGAATTTCACCAGCATTGATCAATGTCAAACAGTTTATTGAAGAAAAAGTCTTTGTTAAGATTGATATTTCTAAAGCATGTCAGTTATGTGAATGATACAATGAACCACCAGCAAGGTCGGTGGCTCGGCCTCCATCAGCCAAAGCTTTAAATCGAGTAGGTGGCCCACTGTTCCTTTCTGGCATGTTTTGACTATTTCTTTCATTTCTAAAACTTCTGACGTTGTTTGAAGTGTATGCCTTGCTTCACCAACCCTTGATGAAAGAAACAATAACTAACAATGGCTTTTTACAACAGTTATTTTTTTTTATTAATACTGAGAAGTCTGAATCAAAGCAAAAAAAAAAGAAGGCTCTGCTCGCCATGCCTTGAACGAAACGGTTTAGGTGTCCTTTAATATGAGAATGACTTTTTTGTCCTGCATGCCAAAAAATGTCAGGCCGTTGAGTTGGTGATTTGTAAGTATCCCTCATTCATTCATTGAAAACCACTGGCTCCTGTTAAAAAGATCTTCGGTACTGCTCAAGAGTGGAGTCTGAAGAACTGAGGTGCTTCCCGGTGGTCCTCGGGAAGTTTAATAGCCCGTGAAGCACGGCGAGTTCAGTCCCATCCCGATTTAAACATACCTTAAAATTCCCTCTCCCCTCAACTGAAAAGCCCTGCATGTTTTAAAGATGGAACTGGATGGTGTGACCAAAATAATTTGGATAGACTTTATTGGAACAAACAGTAAAAAAAACAAAGAAACAGAAACAAATATATTCAAATGACGGAGCTTTGATTTCATTACACGATAAGGAGTGCTCAACATTGTCTGGGATTTGTTCAACAGGTTACAGTATTCCAGAACAGGCTGATCTGCCACCAGCCTTCGTCAAAAATCAATATCCAATTTATGTGTCAAGCATTTGCAGATAAAGAATACATCAGAAAGCAGAGAGCTTCCATGTTCACAAGACTGTAGCAGATACTGCCCAGTAACTGCACAGGTGAGTTTGTTTACATGGCCTGTACCTATGTCCTTGAACCCATTTTCTTCTTTTTTTTGTCTTTGTCTGCGGTAGGAATTTACTCATACCATTTCCATGGCAACTCGTTGATGTGGCGACACCCCCAGCTACAACCCCTCCACAAACACTGTCCAGGCTGCTATTCAAAAACCATGATGGCAGCAGACATTTCTTTTGGTCAGAGATTCTTGAGGAACTGTAGAGATGTCGGTGGCAGTGACAGTTTTCAGATCACATCTTTTCAGAATTCAATTCCATGCAGACAGAAATTCATGAGATGACAGGTGAGAGCCGTCGTCAAGGATTGGTGAACAGGTGTTTGTACGTAGCTGGTTCGCCCAGTAGATGCTCTATTTCATATCATACGTGGCTCAGTGTCACAGTGACAGAGACAACAGGGGAGACTGCGATAGCTGTTAATTTTCACCTGTGTAAATCTGTGATTTATTAAAGAAGGATAGCATTGATAATTACTTTAATTAAGTCAGTCAAGTGAGTGAAGACACCCAGGAAAAGAAAGATATAAATGTGCAAAACATATAAACATTCAATCACATTACTAGTGAATTAGAATCTAGTGAATTAACCCTAGATAATGAAAGTTAAATTAAACTCAAATCTACTACTGTGGTCTCACAATAACCTTTTTTTGCTAATCCTTTTCTTCCCTCCTGCATGGATTAATTAAATTAATCACTAACAGTAATTTGATACAAGCTTTATCCAAAATCTAACAAACGACTGAAATAAATTGAGAAACACAGAAGTTCTAGCTGAATCACAATTGTGAACAGGAGAAGGGTTAGCGAATGCCATTCCCAAATGTTGCTACTTAATATCCTCTGACAAGAAATTCAATACAGGCAGTCTTAGCAACCAGGACTTTTCAAACGTGTATTCAATCCCTACAGAAATCTGCTCTCAGGATTTAGTGCTTGGACCGGATGTTTTGGATTGTTTTCTCATAGGATTTGAGAACAGTGCATCCCTTATTACAGGGGTTGTGATAAGTATATCAATTATTTACTGCTTTGAGATTCAGATTTAATACCAGGACTCAGAGGCAAGTGACAACAACAATTAGACTATCGCTATTTTAGAATGCTTTTATTATGTGATTTTATTTGCTGTAAAGTGATTTTCTGAATTATGATAGCATGTAAAATGGTTATTAATGGTATTGCTATTGAGTAGTAGCTAATTCTTAAATCATATTGTTTCCCTATATAAATTCAGCCTTTGTGGTTGACTATTGCAGACTCACAATAATTTTGTTTAAGAATGAACTATTGTTCTAATACATGTGTGCTCAGGGATAAGGCCTGAATTAACCTATAATACCGTCTAAATGCTGACAAATCCAAATAAATTAACACAAGTGAAGGTGGCGCTAACAAGTAGCTAGGAGTTTTGATTTGCTAAATCTGGAATTATTCAGAGAAGGATTGAAGGTTTAGGGGAGAGAAAAGCACATTTGCTAAAATGATCATTCACTGCTTAAAGCATGATCTGGTTCAGTCCACCTTTTGTCACATTTGATTACATAAAGAGTCCATTAAATCATGATTACACTGTTCTGGCAAATCAAGGTTGAGATTTTGAGAGGATGTTGTCATGAATAAGAAGAAAACTAATTTAAAACACATTATTTTTTAACAAATTACACTGCGAGATTTCCACTTGCCCCGGTTGTTTGATACAAGCAACGTGCAGAGAGAAACATATTTTTATTTCAGAAAATACATGCAGCAAGGTGGTACAATGAATCACCGCTCAAATAACAATAAAAACCAAGAGGATGGCACCTAGCAGGGAGTCCAGCTACTGCATTAAATAACCCTTCCCCTCTCTAATAATAAATAACAAGAAAAGGTTCCCCCCCACTCAAATAAATAATCAAATAGTTTACACTTTTCTCTCATCCCAAATGCTGCATTGTGTTGTTGTGGCAAACCTCCAATTATAATAATCGCATTGATTTTGTCTTGATCTTTTGTAAAATTTGGTGAGATTTTGTGTAGAGTGGTTTTGAGTGGCTGAGCAAATCAAACCATTGCAAGCGGGTGAGGAGTTGGAGTAGAAAACATGCCGGAGAAGATGCAAATGATCCCTGGCCTTCAGAGGTTTGCATGTACCAGTTCTGTCACTCACGCTCACTCTCGTCAGAGTCACAGATAACAGTCATATCCTTCCACTCTTTAGTACACAGGCAGCTTATGATCCCACACACACACACACACACACACAGACACAGACACACACACAAATATCGAGCAGTGAGAGAGCTATAACTTGGAGTGCAGTAGTCCGTTTACATTTCTGCCCTCCGATGAGAGTTCACCGAGAAGGCTGAGATTGCAGCAGTGTGCATGTACTTCACAGAGAAGGCTGGGATTGCAGCAGTGTGTATGTAGGCGCTAGTTTGCTAGGAATAAAGACGGCAGCGACTTCAACCTTGGATTTGAAGGGAGGAGAAGAAGAATAAGGGAAAAGAACCCACTCTTGGGACATCCTCCATCCGTTGCCTTCAGTGCGGGGAGCGAACCTACACACTCTCATTTGCATACGAGAGAGAGAGAAAGAGAGGGAGAGAGAGAGGAAACACTTTTGGGGAGTGGGAGGGTGGTGTTTTAAATTAGGAATGTGTTTATTTCCTGCTCTGGCTTGTTTAGCATTAAACGAAATCCAATCTCTGTTTAGACAGCTGCAAATTAGGCACAATTAATTATTTTTGTTGTCTCGGGTATAGGGATTAGTCTAAGCATTCTTTTTTTCTGTCCATCCCGCCACATGGTTGGCCTTTAAAGTATTTAAAAGGAAAGAGTGAAATGCTAAAGTGTGTGTGTGTGTGTGTATATGTGTGTGTGTGTGTGTGTGTGTGTGTGTGTGTGTGTGTGTGTTTGCGCATCACACTGCATATCCAAAGTTCATTATTCTGTGGAATGGTTTATCCAGGAGAAGTACAACGGTGATTCCAGACAGCTCCACTACTGTTTTCCCTCTTTATTATTATCTGGAAGGTATCTGTATGTGTTGAGCTTCTGGTTGACTTGGGGGGGCAAGAAGGAGTGCTTTTCTACCGTCCTACCTCACAGCGCTCTGTCATTAACTATTTAGCAATGGAGGTGCAAAGCATCCTTGCCAGTTCCTCTCTTCCTGACACTTTCCATCGTCCACTGTAGTGAACTTCCCAGTAGGTCATCTCCATCAATGTTACCATTGCTCGCTCAGTATTATCATTTATTTAACTGACACAGCACATTCGTTTTTAATGAAAAATGTAAGATAAAATGTGGATGAGCCATGTTTTAATGGTAGTTTGAGATATTTTCTGATGTTTCAGTTTTCTGATGCTTCAGTCAGTTATCAAGTTGCAACTCAACTGCAATGCATTCTAAGATCAATTCTGTTTTGATTATACTTATATTACAGATAAGTTTAACTATTCAAAAGGTTTTTACTGTCTTTAACAAGTCTTTATGCTTTTATATTTTTGCCATGATTTACAAACATAGACTTGTTTTTCCATTGCATAACATTGTGTTGGACCTAAACACCTAAAGACCTAATACTAGAAGATTAAAATAAGTTGGTTTATGCATAGCCTTCTGGAAGAAACTAACTGCATTACACAGTCCAATCTCAGAAAAGATCCAAACAAATTGACCCCAGCCTCTAATGTCTTGAGGAATTGATAAAAAAAAATCCTCCTCATGATTTTAAAGGCAGTAGAGTGAAGAATTTCCTCAGTGCTACAACTGGCAATATATTTTAAATGTTTCAAGAGCAGAACAAAAACTGGAATGGAAAAATGGAAGACGCTGCCCTCAGCTGTATCCAGCCTTTACTAACAGCATAACCTATCTCTGCACATTAGAATGACTGGCTCTGGAAACGGACTGTAACAAACATTTCATCCAATGAACTAAATCTTAATTGGTGTTAATATGCGCATCAATCTATATAATTGTTCTGTTTTGCGTGTAGATCAATTGCTTCTTTTGACACCTACGGTGGAGAACATGTTTATGACAGGGGCCACGTGAAGCTGACGTACACACCTCTCACTTAGCAACCGCGACAGACACGAGGACGAGAGGCTGCGGCATAACTAGAAGGACTCTCTATTGTGACAGCAGCATGTGAATGATAATGCAAGGCACTGACCTCTCTGACATCCCTCACGCAACGACAAACACCACGCCTCAGAGCACACCCGCCTCCCAGCCCCCCCACCCTGCAAACAGCCAGCTAGCACGCTGGAATCGGCTGATCAAAGGAACACAACTCCAAGACAACAAACTCCCAAGACCAGTTCTATGTTTTCTTCACCCCCCCCCCCCCACTACATGAACACACACACACACGCACACGCACGCGCACACAGTAAGAACTTCATCCACAGCAGTGCTGCTGTTTTGGTAACAAGCATCAAACGGGACAGCTCAGACAAAGAGAATATTTTTCGCAACACAGAGCAAAGGGTGAGGGCCACCAAAGGGGGTACAACAGATTGGTGTGTGTGTACTGTATCTCTCACCTATGGGAGAGCTGAAATAAAAATACGTCAAGGGGACACAAACTTGGCAGAATGTACATTCATCATTCATGTGCGATCATCCATAGATTTATACATTCAATACTGTATTCGAGGCTTGTATTCAGAGTTTCTCCTCTAGGGTATCTTTGTTAAAATCGACCAATTATCAAATGTTATAATTGAATGATAAGCAAACTATTCACAAATGCAGATCAGGACTTTGATAGGATAAAGTGACATGGTTCCATTGTCTGCAGCGTCTGCCAAATTGCTGTGTAAAGCATGTAGGTCAAGACTGCCTCTAGTTCTGCTTAACTGTGCCCACTTCAGCTCCATACATGTTTGGTGATTGGGTTGTGTCATGTCAAGGCTCATACTACTAGTCAAAAGGCACAAATGGTTTAATTGCCTTGTAGGATAGCAGGAAAGCAGGTGAGGCAAATGACAGTTGCAACTTCCACTCTGATTTGCTTCAGCGATGTTTAAATATAGAAATGGACGGCAAGCATGAATGTGACAGAGAAGCAGTGGCCAAAAGAATTAACTGCAGCCTGTCAAGAGGTAGTCATGACGATGTGTGACATATGACTTATGAAGACTATCAGCATTTTACTCTGAAGTGATACAAGACAGGAACGACAAAGGACAAGTGGACAATTTACCTGAGTAAAACCGATCACTATACTATCTATTGAGAGTGTGTACTCCCAGTAGCCCTCAGTGGAAAAGGGAGGTACGAGAAACAAAAGGTGCAGTTTAACCCCAAAAGCAGCTCTCCTGGTTCAGCCAGCAAAACAATAACAACATGGTCTCCAATAGCTCTGCGCCAACTAAAGATAAGGGTGCTGCTCAGGTCTGCGCTCTCACTGGCTTCAGACAGGGAGAAGCGCTTTCCTGCACAGGCATCCCAGCCTGCCTTGTTTTCTCTCCACTGGGGCAATCAGCCCCAGCAGCTTCGGCTGGCCTGGAGCTCCCCGCTGCAGCTGATTAGAGTGATGCATTTCAGCAGAGCCGGCCTCCTGCCACTGGAGCTGGCCGAGGTGCTGAACTGCTGCGTACTCAGTGTGGACGTGCGTGTGCGTGTGTGTGTGTGTGTGTGTTAGTATGTGTTTATAGTGGAATTTGTATGTGTGTGTGTGTATGTATTGCGTTTGTACAAGGTGTGTGTGTGTGAGTGTGTGTGTGTGTGTGTGTGTGTGTGTGTGTGTGTGTGTGTGTGTGTGTGTGTGTGTGTGTG
>JAOPUA010000152.1:13826759-13846901 GCA_027122455.1 Trisopterus luscus | reverse complement strand
CCGGCGGGGGGGCGTGGTTGGGGGGGGGGCGGGGGGGGCAGCGTGGGGAGGGAACCCCCTCTCCCCCCCCCCCCCTCCCCTCCTCCATTGTGTGTGATTGATGCCGTGATGACTGCTACGAGTTCCCCCCCGCAGGATGATGGACACCTGGTGGCACCCGACGCACTCCTAGCATTGTGAACACAACGCCAGAGCACTGCGGCCGGGCCCCTGCGGCTGTGAGGAGGCCCCGGTGCAACGGGACAATGCCAGTGGTCCGCCAGTTGACTTAGTGGCTATCAGGTCTGCAGCCATGGCCAAGTGCCAACCAGAAGCCTGTGAATGGTTAGAGCCCCGAGAGGGCTGTGGAATGGAAGGGTTAGGGTGCTTGGAAAACTGTAGTGCACTGAGACCTGGAGGACTTTGCCCAGAATCAATCCGTTTTGAAGCCTTCATAGCCTCCACACGTGAAGGGTTGCAACAATGGCCGGTGCGAGGGAAACAAAAACGCTGTAGGTGGGCAGTGAGTCATCTGTCCAGAATCAGGATAGATGACATTGATTACGGGCCTTAACAGGCACCTGAAGTGACAGGCCGCCTTATGCATGCGCAGTTGTTAGACGTTCGACGGTGGGAGTCACGCGGAGCGTTTGAATAACAGGGGTCGGCTGGCATCACATTAGAATATTAGTTTTGCCTAAAGCCGTCTCTGCGTGTTTGTCCTTGAGCCCGGCAATTTTGGGGGCGTCACGCTGCGTGAGCTAGAACCGCAAACACCAGAGATGAGTCTGCTCCCTGCTTCTGTGCCAGCTGCACAGGGAGGCATGCCTGTGTGCGTGATGGCCGTCATCCATGGGGGTGGGGGTGGTGGTGGGGGGGCTGTTACCAGGACCTGCTGTGTGGGAACGCTCACAGAGGGACGCGCGTCGGCTGGCAATGCGGAGCTTCTGGTAGACAAAAAAATTTGGTATGACTTAATATACGCGAGGAGATTTAAAATATATTAACAGCACACACATGCAGGCAGGCACGCACATGCAGGGCACGCACACGCGGGCGCTTGCACACAGACACACATACACACAAACAGACACACACACACACTCATACACACACACACACACACACACACACACAGTAAATTCAAATATTCGAGCTTTAGATATTTCTCTCTGGCTTCGTATACTTTGTGAGATTGTGCAGCAGAAGGCTGCTGAAAGTATATGGCCTGCTTCTTTTATCAGTTATGTCGGATAGAACACTGCCAAATCCCTTGCGTTTTCTAGTAAACACAACTTTATCTACACTACAAATAATTTGTACAATATGTTTTATTTATGTGCGATTTATGAATGCACATTGTGCAGTCCTACTGCCATGATTCAATTCTAGACCGTTTGTCAAGTCCACAGCATTCTTGTGCTTTGTTTGTTTGTTGTTCTGATGGGGTTTTGCTAAAACTCTGAAGCAGCTGAAGATTATACACATTTAAAGACTATTTTTTGGCTTCAGTTCTCAGTTTTGTAATTTCATTAAATATACCGTCCTTCACCGCCAACTCTCTTGTTCTGGTTAGATTGGAGCGGCTGTTGGTAATGAAAGCAGGTCAAAATCGGACCAACCTTTGACTTAATCAGTCGTGTTCATTAACAAAGAGTGATTGCACCTAAAGGGATTCTAACCAAGTTAACTTTGCAATAAAGATACAATTAACATTTAAAAGCAACAAAAAAAGGGGAAAAATATTCCATAATGAGCAAAGACATTAAATTCTATTATTATTTACTGTTAGCACTGTTCTTTGTGCCGATGATATTTCCACGTTACCATCAAGGTACGGTATCACAGGTTCATAGCTTATACACAAACATGTGTTTTATATACCTCAATACAAACACACACACACACACACACACACACACACACACACACACACACACACACACAATGAATACTGGACATAGCCTCAACAATATTAAGAAACTGGGTTCATTCTCAAGGCCAAAGATCATGACTGCAGGTGAAGCAGTGCTTCTCTCTCTTTCTCTCTCTCTCTTTCTCTCTCTCGACCCATTATGTTACAAGCCTTTATTTGCCTGCCAGCTGTGCCCGGGGAAAGCTGTACAACCACTGGATGTTCAAGGCTTCGTGCCGGAAGCTCAACGCGTGATGTATAGGAATGAGAGAGAGGAGCTAATATCTACACAGAGGACCGGCTACTACTCCACCCCTTTTCCCCACACAACAACCCCATCACCCCCAGCCCGCACCGCCTCCGGCACTCTGCAGCTATCATTTTGCCAAGTAGGCCTACTACAACCCTGAGCTACATAATAAGATGGTCGGGCAGACAGTTAATCAATATTTTTGTCTCGGCCCAGAGTGTGTGCCGGGCTACCTGTTTGTTGATGGATGTGTTGACAGATGATGTATTTTATTTATTTATTCATGTGATTACCTGCTACTTAATTGATGATTGCCACGGAGCGGGGGAAGGCAACCTGTTTGAACCCCAGCACTGGCCACGGGCATTCGGTTGATGAACCATCATGTCTGCCATGTCACGGCATACATAGCAATGGAGGACATTCTATAATGTGGAGCTTCACCACGTTAGACCAGGGTGGAAATAGGCAAAATAGAGGATCATCAGTCTTCTGTGAAGCTGGGCCTTCTGTGATTCTCTGATGTGATTCCTCGAGGGTAAACCCCTGAAGCGTGTCAGGATTCAGGACCCAGGTTATCACCGTGACTGAGCTCTCCTTCGATCGTTACATCTGGAACGGAAAAACATCTCTGATTTAGGATCCTAACGGGTCCCTCTGCTCCGGTTTGCTTAACTCCCAGGGAAATGAGCAACGGAAGCAGTGCAGAGGGCGGTTTTATATCAGATGACTGCGGCTGTGGGACTGCCCGGCGACAGGGGCAGATGGCCCTAGTTTCCAAGGCGGAGGAGCTGAAACCTATTCATCAGTGTGTCCACTCTTTGGATCCAGAGATGCTGGTTGGCTGATGTCGAGGAAGCTGTCAAATAAGCAGTCAGGCTGCAGCCACCCGCCACTGTTTATCTGCGGATGTCTGATATATCATTATCCCCTCTTATTATTCATGAGGGCTGTGCAAAATTTTGCAAATAAGTATTGAAAGGTGTCAACGTGAGCTGATGAATATGGAACAGGGCGTCGCACAAGCGGTCTAAAATGTGGGCAGCTTCATAATTACATTGTTTGTATATTAATGGGGTCCACTCCGAGGGTCTGGCGCGTGACTTTGAGCGGGTCTAACAGCCTGAGACACAAATTACTGCATAAAAGCTTTTCCACACACAAAGCGTTTGTTCTCAAGATCTGTTGAGACATGCAGGCTTTCAGGGCGGGGCTTCCTAACCTTAAGGTCACAACCCCATGTGGAACGGGGGTCATTGTGGGGTTTCTGACTTGAAAAAGATTTTGTAAAATAGTTCTAGTAAACATAGGCCTAGCTTTTTTTTTTATCGTCGGGTCAAAGTGTAACAATGTGTAACATTTCAGCTAGATCGCAGCTCAAGTTAACCTGTACATTTCGAAAGTCAATTCTGAACGATAGTGATTTCATTTAAATCACGTCCTACAACTGATATTTTCTAGAAGTAAAGGATTCTGGCCAGCCCGTACCTCTCTTTTTTTTCTCAAGAATCTGACTGATCAACATCCCATAACCGTCCCACTCGGGCCACCCAGTCAGCCGAGCTACGCTAGTTTACTTCACACAGTTGCACAGACAGTAAGAGTTGACAGAATACTGTTGTTTCGTTTTTTGAATTCCAAAAGTGTTCAACCTACTGACTGTGAGGATTAAAAAATGTTTGGTTTTGGGGTTAGGTAAGCTCAGAGTCTAAGCTAATGTGTAAGCTAGAATCTAAGTTTGTCTAAATTTGACAAACTTAACAAGGTTTGAGAATCATGTAAGCCTTAGATGATTCATACACTTTTTACACCACCGTCAACACTGTTCAAATTTGTTAGGAATATATTAGAATATTATTATTATTAATAACAACAATACAAAATAATAAAACCTCCATATCCACCACTTGTTGGTTGTTAATTAGCTGCATGATACCTTCCAGCCCTTCATCGCTAATGCAACGCCTCCTCTGTGTATAAACTACTGGTGGATGGTTCTATCCTTTCAAATGTTAATGTTTTTGGAACAGAAGTGATGTCTTCCGTGAATGGGTTACATAGTGCATGAGCTTAATAGCAATGGCTGTGTTGAGACCAAATGTTCTCTTCTCAGATTCACACTTTCAATCTCAACATTTCGCACTTTGCATTTAACATTCACACTTTGTGTGCCTGACTTCTATGTGTTGTTAACACTTTTTATTTTAGGGACATTCTACTGCCAAAAAACATAAATTTTGTAATTTCATGATATTTATCCAAGGCAGACGACAGATCAAAATGGAAAGAGTCCAATGAATTCTCAAAAGCTTCCAATGACTATCCACACAACTTTTTTTCTGTGTATCCCAACTTTCTGCCGGGTTTAATTCAAAGATACGTCTAGCTTTGAACCAAAAGCTCAGAATATCCCCCCCTCCACCCCTCCCCCCCGTCACGATGCATCAAATATTCAGCATCGGCTGAGAAAGTGGGGATGACATCAACACATTACCTCTGGTTACATAAGGGCTAGTTTATTTCTAGCCGTGTTCAGTTTGCCCCAGTGCAGTGGACTCACAGGTGGCTTATATGATATGAGCCTTTTCTATTTTATATGGTATTCCTTATTTCTCATGCTATTGCTCATGTGAGCTTTTATGATCTCAATTGTATGATCATTTACCCCTCTGGTCAGTGTCGTTATGCACTGGAAGTATTTCCTCATCGATCGAAATACACAGTCAGAGGTCAGGGGATTTATCTCGGGTTAATACTTAGAGGGCTTGCTCAGCAATTTACCCGTTTATAGTACCTTGTTTATGTCGGGTCAATGACAGAGAGTATATGGAGTTCATTATGTATTTAAGAGCTTCTTTACCAAATGTCAAATGCCAATCAAGAAACATACAAAACGAAACAATATAATAATACGGAATAATTTTGTTACGTGATTAACGTAACCATATACACAAATATAAAAATATATTTATCTTTATAAATTTTTCCTTGGTCGACATTTCATTTACAATTTCATCAGTTACAAAAGTCTTGCACAAATACAAAGTGCAAGACCCTTTAGGTCTGTTCTACCCTTGTCATCGGTGTGTATGTGTGTGTGTGTGTGTGTCTGTGTGTGTGTGTTTGTGTGTGTGTGGGAGGTTATTAGAGGTCATTTGCCCAAAGACTAGGCCCCTTCCCTTTGAATCATTAAGTAAAAAGGGGGCAAGCGTTTGATGCTTCTTGATGTAATGATCCCAGGCAAGTCGAAGAGTTCAAAGTAAATTGGCAAGGGTAGAGGAGAGGCTTCTCTGCCACGAAGCAAAACACAGAAATCAGCCAGCTATGTTTAATAGAATTTTCATCAGCGCTCACAACCAAGTCTCTCAAATGGCTTATCTAAAATAATGGCTGCAGAGGTTCATTACCTCCTTGTCAAATTAAATTTCTTTTTCTCCTCAAGGCAGATTGGATAGTAATTACAGATTTAACCAGAAGAAGGTTCTAACTCTGCCTGCCGAAAGCAGGCAGGAGGCCATAATGACAGAAGAATTAGTCTGTTTCGTCTTAAGGATTGTGTTGCAAGAGATTACTCATTCACTTCACAGAGATGCGAAAGGAGCAGGTTTTATAATGCAATATAGTTGACTGTCTGTAGCCCTTGCTACTTTAAAGAGACAACTTCTTCATACAAACCGTATGTAGGTGCTAGACAATTCTGTTAACTAATTAAACTATTAAAAAATGTAATAGATACAACAAAGTATATTATTTCAGATAGGGTAATCCGTGACGTTACATTTTTGCATGGTAATGATGCAAAACAGCTCTGAGCACGGTTCATCTATCAATGATTTAAGTCTGGACACTGGCAAATTAAAGACGTTACCATAAAGACGACGTTCACAAACGCTGACTGTGTTCTGCGAATGCCAGGCACTACATGTTGTCCTTGACAAATAAGCCTGCTGATTGTGTTTGAATTGGCGACAATGTGTTGCAGTGTACCAGGAAGTAGTTTAACTGAAAGACAACGTGCAAAGGAAACTGACAGCCTTTTTACCTTGGCAGCTCTCGCTTGTTTAAAACAGACAAGTTCTTCTGACAACAAGCCTGTGCGGGCGTGCATAATGTTCCGACGCTGTGAATAGTATATCGATCACCCCACTGGGACGTCCTCTAAGCACTCCTGCTATTGCAAATCAAATCCTGAAGGATCGATAGATGTCCCTCCAGATCCCCCCTGCATTCAGTCTCATCCTAATATCCTGTTTTTAATGAGGTGCCACATCATGCTACCAGAATAAACCTATACAGCAACAACCGTAGGACTCTCTACAACATTTCAACATGGCCGTCCCTTTTGGCCCTCTTAATCATGTCATTCCGAAGGAAAAACGCATGTTTCCCATGTTTTCCAGGACTGCATTCCCAAAACAACAAATGAAAGTAAAAGTGAAAGGACCTGTGAAAGTCACTGCTGGCCCTGAGAGACACAGAGATAAGCTAGTAAGAGCTAGCTGTATCAACCGTATCATCTATTGCAGCCATTGTGATCCACTCCTTTTCTCTCACAACCAGAGAAAATGCATTACGTCTAGGCTCCAAGTCTGCACTTGCATTGCTTACTGCTGGTTTTCACCAATCATAGTGATAACCAAATGTGGGAATCCTAAAAGCACCTAGCCAATGTCGACTAGTACATTGCACAAGCTAATATGGCATCATGTATTTCAACACACTAGTTTTTGCTCTGGTCTTTTGAAGAAGCTGATACCCGAGGCAGATGCAAAGACCTCCAGAGATATGACAGAAGTTTAGGCCCTCCATGAATATCTAGATACAAAGATGTGGGCGTGTAAGGTTCCGGCTTAACAGCAAGTGTCAGACCTCCATTTAGCCTATTGCGATATGTTTGTGTTTAACTTGTGGTAGAACTTCCTCTCCAGAAGAATTCTCAAGAGTTTGTCAGGTTCTATTCCTATATCCTCTTTTCTGTTCTGTCTTCATTTGGCAGATCATTCAGATATGTGCACATAAAATGATATGGTTGTTTTTAAAAGAGAGCTATTTTGAGCATTTTCTGATACGCTAAGGCGTATGGCAACCTGAAACCAGCGACAGAAGACAACATTTCTACTTTTTTCTTTTTATTTTAATTAACTGCCATTCTAACTGCCAATTTAAATATACCCAATATACCCCATACAATACTGTCATATGCTTCTAAAGTGCAAGTGTTCCATGAACATGAAAAGCCAGCAGTTAAATACATCTACATAATTTACAGGCTACAATATTTACAATATTGCAAAGATATATACACGTAATAACATAGAGAAAGGGGTTTGAATCTCTTGTCTCATTTTAAATTGCAGTAATTCTGCGAATCCACAGCAATTTCAGCTACTCAGAAAAATATGACTGTTGGCGCCATTTCATTTGAGAAGTACATTAAAAAAAGATAACAACGTGAAACACAAAGGAACAACAAAAGCAGTTCTTCGTGCTCCAAGGATTTGGAGTCCAGTCCTCCCCAGATCTGCACTGGATTAGGCAGAGCTTTTTGTGGTGTGGTGCATTGTGGGTCAGGGGGAGCCCTCTTAGCAGAACAAGAAGGGCATCCAGAGGAAGGAGCGCATGGCCGCCCCGGCAGCCATCCCAGCCAGCAGGCCCAGGGCCAGCTGCTCAGCCACGTCGTCGTACGGATCCCTCTGAACCACCACCTGATGTGTACCTGTAGTGAGTGAATCACACGGGAACGGGTTTTTCGTGGTGTGACTTTCAACAGGGTCTCTCTCAACTCCTCCCAACTTTGAAGCCCCATTCATATGTCCTATTCCTTCATGCCAGTCTTGTATGGAATGTACTTAAGAATTGAAAGGTTAGTAGGAGTGATTTGTCCTCGGTGCTTCACTAAACAATGCATGAGTATTATCAATGAGACTACCCCACTTATACTTTTCATGTGTCTGTTGTGGAATTTGATTCTGAGTCAGATGAAGCGTGCTTTCTGTATCTTTTATGTAAATTGTATTATGTCAGTGTCCTTATTTTATGAAGTGGTTAAATGTCTAAATGTAAAAAAAGGAAAAAAAAGATATATATATATGTATTGAGCGGATGACATTAACAATTGTGCACATTATGAATGAGAGTTGAAGAGCTTTAAACCCTCAGAACTGCCTTCAATGGAAGCATATTTTGCAGCAGAGAAAAACGGTTCTTCCTTCATCAGGCTGTAATCATGATTTGTCTTTGCTATTATTAGACTATCATCATTACGGATAGATTTGCCGGGATGAGGGGATTCGATTGTCATTCCCTGTTTGCCAATACTATAATTGATACCTCAAAACCATAAACATCAATATTAATGAATGAACTGTGAGAGTATTGAATCTACATCAGGCTGTTGATTGAATTTCATTTAATTCATTATTCAGCCCATCTTAATTGTTAAATAACGATATACTGTGATAATAAATAAGTGAAAAAATTGCATTGCAGTGCACCCTTGGATCATACCATATCTTCCACGTGTCTATCCATAGTGATATGCAGCCATGCTGATAATGAGCAGGTAGGGGTCAGGGCATCTTGCTGAACAATGCCGTCCGGTAAACTGCAGACTTGGGGTACTAACCTAGAATTGGCTGGGAATGGAACTCCCTAACCTCTAGACTAGAGTCTAGACTTTCCTGATCCCTCTTTGCTAATACACTCCCCCAGCAAACCTCACCGCTCTCTTCCCTGATAGATGAGACCTGTGCCTATCCCATACTACTAATAATGATCATCAAAATAATACAACTCGAAAGTGGACTTGTAGAGCGCTTTTTATGAAGTATCTCAAAGATGTTCTTCATACTGGAATACCACGATGCAAAGCAGAAAAAGACAAGTGGAAGAACATATTTATATTTTCATAAACATATAAATATGCACACACATATACATAAGTGTACTGCCAATTGAAAGTGAAGAGGAGGCAGAGGAGAAGGGAGGGCTTGGACAGACTGAAGGCCAACAGATAAATTGGGTTTTGAGAGCAGTTTTGAGTTTGGAAGTCCCTCAGGTGATCCGGATGGGAGTATAAATGTACCTGGTCCTGCTCCAGGTGTGATGTAGATGGTGTGGTGGCTGTTGACTGGAACCGCCTGATAAGAGTCATCATACGGGTCGTAGGTGAACAGCTGTGGACCAGGAAGAAAAACAGTACCCCGTTTAGAAACTCAACTGGCCTTTGAAGACTTTGCAGACTTTTGTTTTTCTCTTATTTTTCACATTGAAAATAAGAGCATTTTAATTATGAGATTTGAGCATTTGCGATCCATCACACACTTCAGACTGAATTAAAGAAGCAGAGCAAGAAGGCTTTATTTCTGTACACAAGCCTTTTACAAGTACTTTATGGTTTAATCTGCGGCCACAGAGAGAATAGAAAGCATTAATACGTGTGTGAGCAGAATTCTACGAGAAACACTGAAGCCACCCCGTAGTATGTAGATTACCAACACAACACACAAGCACTTATACTCACCGGGTTCCTTTTGGTGTCTACTATGGTGAGTTTCCAGGCTCTGTAAATAGAACCAACAATACGTAAGGGTGTGGCCGACTTGATGATTGTTGGGTCAGTACAACTACTTGTTTAATTCAACTTAGCAAATGCTTAAGTCAGTAGTCATTTTCTACTTTAAGATGTCCTTAATGAGCAGGTACTTGTTAGAGCATCGTGGCTCAAGGATGCCTACAGGTAGACTGTCCACGGGGATTGAACCCATAACAACATTTGGGCAGTGAGAAAGGCTCTGTGTAGCTACGAGCAGACCATCGGTACCCCTGCTGCTGCACTACGGTGTTCAGAGAGCAACTCACATGGCTTCGTCTTCACTGTTGGCACACAGGTTGACGGTGGAGCCGTCAGCGAGCAGGACCACCAGGAGGTTTTCTCTGGGGTGGCTCTCAGGGGGATTCACACCTGTGGAACCAAGGCTTTTAGTGGTGTGAAGTCTGAAGGTGTGAGTGCGCAAATGTGCTCCGGGTGGGAAGTCAGAGTGCAGCATTCACAAGCGTGTGCTGCATGGTGGAGCAGTGCCACGAGCTACACAACAAGCGTGCGCAAACAAATGCACATGCATGCACAACCACGCACGCATGCACAAACCCTCACGCACGCACATGCACGAACGCACATGCACGCACGCATGCATGCACACGCACGCACGCACGCATGCACACGCACGCACGCACGCATGCACAAACACTCACACACGCACGCACGTACACGCACACAAGCACGCACGGACGTACACGCACACAAGCACGCACGCACACACGCACATGCATGCACGCACGCAGGCACATGCACACATGCACATGCCCTCACGCACGCACGCACGCACGACACACACCACACACACATTGGGAACGTAATAGCTACCTGCACACTCAAAGCCAGATCTGACATCTACACATGTGGTCTTGAGGCTGACGCGTTGCATGAAGTCCCTTCTGCTGTCGCTCTTGTAGAAGACAAAACTCCCATCAATCCAAATATCACACCAGTTCAATTTCCAGCGTTTGAGGACTGTGGCTGATAGGAGAGAAGGATGAGGTGAGAAACGGAGATGAAACGCTGCAGGGAGTGTGGAGCTCCATATGTACCTGACGCCAGCACCGAAGACCTGGGTGAATTATAGTTTAATTCTTATTCTTCTTGAACAATGTATCCTAGTCTGGATGTATTTCTTTTTATTTTCAACCCATACCATCCCTGCTTTTACAAATACCTATCATGATTATGATATTTTTGTGTGCTCCAATGTATGAAATAGTACATTTATTTGTAAGTAAACTGCAAGCGCAGTGGGTTCCCCTCTTAGGACTAGATTTTGAGTTTTCTGTTAAATCTGTCTATCTTGATCAAGGTCATTTATTCTAACTTGTTTGGTTACGGTAACTTACACTTACTAATTACTTATCAAGATGAATAAAGGGAATCGTTTTGGTGGCTGAGGATTGTGGTCACAGAAGACATTATTTTAAATGGAATCTGGTTACAGTTGGCCTGTTACACTTGTGCTTTATTTGCATGAAAATCAATGATGTCAAGCTATAATTTATGTGTTTCTGTATCCGTTTTTATTGTACTTCATCATTTGTTCTCTGTTCCACTCTCTCTCTTTCTCCTTCTCCCTTCACTGTCTCTCTCCTCCACACTCTCTCTCTCTCTATCTCACCCTTCCACTGTCTCTCTATCTCTCTCTATTTTGCTCTCTCTCTCTCTCTCTCTCTCACTCTCTCTCCCTGTCTCTCTCACTTTTTCCTACTCTCGCCCTCTATCTCTCTCCAAAATGTGCAATTCTTGGCGTTTCCCTCTTTCGCACAACAGTGGCCATTCAGTTGTATTTTAGTCTCTTACTCTGTGTGGGTTGGGGCACTTCCATTGGCTAACCGTGATAAACCACTTACAGGTAGACAGTTGATTGGATTACAGGTGGGTCTAAGTGGCACACACACACTAGAGTTTCATAACAGTCCCATTTTACAGCATCAAGCTCTAGAGAAGATTGTTGGTTCCCTTTGATAGGAGTCAAACCAATCGATGTTGTACTCCAAATGAAGCATATTCGGTTACGTGTGAGGCAATAATTCACCTTGGCAAAGGCAGAATATTATATCAATGCACAAATCCTTTGTCGACAATTTAGTAGATCAAACGATATATCATATGTACCTCAAGTTACAAGGTTACAATAGCCGTCCACCATTTTATAGCTGCATTCTAAATGAAGGCGTTTTAGTGATTTGAATATGAATGTGATTAACTACATTACCCAAGATACTACATGCTCAAACAGACAACTGAAGTGTAATTTAAAGGTCACCTTTTTGGTAGCTCTTTGATACAAAGTGTTGACAATAGTTCACAGGAAACAAAACAAGGATTACAGTATTAGCGGCAGCTTGACCTGTTTAGCAAGACACTGTAAATCAGCCTAACCTTTGCTACAAACTAAATTAAATGCCCTAGATAACCTTAAACCACACAAATGAACTGGCCTACAAAATGGGAATTGGTGTTCTATGGATATAATGAGGAAGGACCTGCAACCAATATGTGACCTGGTGAGAAGAAGAAAATACTTACTCTGTCTCCACAGCCACCCAGATTTCATGAGCGCCATCACTCTGAATAAATTGATGACACAATGCAAATAATTCCACTCAGAAACAGAGCAGAAAGAACAAGGTGACGTTTTGAGTTTGTCCTCCCACTCCAAATCAACTAGCAGTATCTCTGTTTGTCTTGTTATTCATATGGATTTCCTTCTCCCGGTGGAGAATGAGGAGGATAATGCTAGATATTTTCGGCCCTGTGTGAGTGACTCACCAGATTATTCAGGATTAGGATTGGCCACGCCCCCTCTTCTAGAAACCCATTCTTGATTTCCAGCCTCTCCTTCTATTTTACTACTGCTGTTTTACCACTAGTATACCTCATACCTTCCTTTTTAGGATTTTTATGGTACAGCATTGTGTAAAAAGCTGTATTTGTTTCATTGTAGGTCTTCTATTCATTCATTTAAGAACAATTATTGGTTAGACAATATAATTTCTAGGGACAAACTCTCCCTGAGTTTGTTTTTACACATACGATTCTTGTCGATTCCAGTATGAGATGACAACAGTGATTAGTGATGAAGCATGACGGCAAGGTTATTTTTGCTAATCCAGCTAACACTATCATCAGGTAACTTGTTTCATAACATTACTATCAGCTTGTGTTATATTTACTTAGCCTATCTAGCTAGGTTTTATAACTAGGAAGGTTTCATAACTTATGTGCTCATTCAGTTCACTGGAGTTCTTCCATGCATCCTGACCCTGTAACATTAATCTCACTATAACTTTTCGTGTATATTTTAAATTGGTATACATATTATCAACTGCTGTTTATACAGAGGTGAAAGCGAAATATGTATAATATAAATGACCCTGCGAAGCCCACCTACTTACATTCCTGCATATGGGGATAGCGCCATCTGGTGGTAAAAAGTAATCGATGCAGTAAGCCTACAATGAAAACAACCAATGGACTTGGGATATAGCCTAAGAAAATTTGATAAAATATCTCTTTTGAAAGTTATGTCTTTGGTTTGAAATGCACTTGAAAAACACTTTTATTAACGTGGTCTTTGTAACTACAATTATAGCTTTGCTTTAGTAACATTAGTATAGAGTACTGAAGTGATTGTCCATTGCATTCTCGAAGGATGAAAGTTGTCCGCTAAATATCTTAAATTAATGTGTTTAAAAATACCAAAAAATATTCTCAATACATCTGGCAAACCAGAGTTTCATATATCTAGACTGCTAGTAACCAACTACTAAATATAACGTTATAAGTACCTTTCTTAACAAGGTAACAAGGTACAGTAGGCTATGCCTACAAATACAATAAAACACAGATCAAATGAAGTAAAAAACATAGAAACATCAAACAACATAATGCAGAGATACAACACCAATAAACAGACGTACCATAATAAGAACCACAACAACAAGCAACAAGGTCAGGGGGCAGGCTATTCCACAGTTTGGGAGCTTGGATAGCAAAGAAACCGGTCACCCATGGTTACCAACCTAAACCTATAGGTGCCAAACCAAGAGCTGAATCAGAGGAATTTATGCCCTGACACATTAGGAATAGGAGCTCACTAAGGTAGCTAGGTGCCAGACCATGAAGAATAATCTTGAAATCAGCCAGAGGAGAGCAGTTCAATCCGCAGTGATGCGTTCAAATCTCCTTGTACCAATAATAAATCTAGCAGCCGCATTCTGCACCAACTGGGGATATACTGAGGGGCCCAGATATCTCTGAAGGGCTATGATTTGACACCTTAAGAGCCAACTACGGCATGTATTTCACTGGTAGTCACGGCCATACATAGCCCTTACTTGATATGGCCGGAGGCTACTATTGCACACATTCAAAATGTCAAGCCCCTTGAACTCAGCGCATCATTAAGTACATTAAGATGCGGTAGATTTAGATTAAGGCATGCACGTTGTCCTTTGACCTGTCTGTCAAGGGCTCAGCTGCTGTTACATTTCATTAACACATTAAAGCAATGACTGTCAACGGTCCCCTTTATGTTGAGATGAAAACAAGTCTGAAACTATACCCGTGTCTTTCGACACAAGAAACGTGTCTAAATGGCTCTCGAATCATGTTTTACAAGCAAGGAATCTAATGCTACACAAGAAATGTGTCTATCATCTGTAATGATTCATGTATGCGTCCAGAAATAAATACACTTGCAAGTCAACAATTAAGATACAGATTAAAGTCAGAGTCAATGATTTAGCAAATAAGCATTTGTCTGGTCACAGTCACCTTCCCTTTTTATTTCCTAACTTTACGTGTCTCCATGGATTGCCTTTTTTTCTAATTTGTCTGAATAACATCACATGTTAATTAGTTAATTGTGCTATGTCGTGTAGTTCCTCCTGCATCAGATTGATAGTCAAAGTTGAAGTCTAATTTCCCACACAGTCCTTGTTCAAAATTCAGATAGTCACAGCTGTCACAATAACAACTTGCAGTTGAAGAGAATTCCTGTGACACATTCTGAGAGAACCTTGCACCAAGGAGGCTTCTATGTTTTGAATACATCATTAAAATGGTAAAAAGATTTTGAATTGTTTCCTCCTCTGCCTCGAGTGACATTTCACAAAATGGTCAACCATAGCTGAGGGAACTATTTTAAATAAGGTCTCTCCAGTCTTTGCACTTTTCATTTCTCCAACACTGAGGTGACGAGCAATCTATTTCTGCATAACTAATATAGAACCTCAATCAAAACCAGCAGACAATAGGAATGGGTGAATGGTCAAGAACTCGTATCAGTAGCCAATTTCTGTCAAATAATATAGATCCTGCCTACTCTTTCATTTTAATTGCTTTGAAGCAGGCTGCGGGATTGAGCAAATACACGTATTTATTACATTTCGGTGAAAGATCATTTGGGTTAGTCTACGTCAGTACAGTATATTGAGGATTCATTCATATGGAGACTCAATCAAGTGTAGTCATTTTTCAAAACATTTTACATTCTTTATTATTCATCACCTAACCCTAACCCTAACCCTAATATGACGATTAAAAGCCTCCTTGTTAATTAAGATATCAAAACAGGTCCACAATAATTACAGCATTCATTTTGCACATACAAATGAAACAGGAACCCTCTCGATCTAAGCAAACATACCCGTCTACCCTAGGAACCGGTGACCACATTTTAATGTCCTCAGAAGTGTCGACGGTACATGGAAATGTAATGTTAACATTCAAAATGCCTCAAACTCCAGTGCTATATTCCTTCTTTGTTAGGTTGTCTTTTTAAAGAAAGCCCAGTGCTCACTGTCACTGTCACTGTCGTTTGGCGAGGATGGAACCCTTTGCCGCCCTTTACAGCTGTCTATCAATCTTCATGACAGCCTTATAATGAGACCCATCTATCCTTGTTAGCATCTCAACCAAAATGACATGTTGTTTTTCAGTGCTAAGGTTGGTGTCTTCTGTGGAGAGAGAAGGAGTGGGGGGAGGAGTCAAGCAGCCAAGTTCATCCTCCTCCAAGTGTCAAATTACCATATTTGAAGTTAAAGCGCTTTTCTAGGCCAATCTGCTCATGGTTATTTTATATGTCTCTTGCATATCATGTTCTCAAATATAAAATGTCCTATAAAAATAAGCTTTTTTTTAGGGACGATGGGCTACTTAATGATATATCATGGCACTGGCAAGAGATGAAAGATCTCTTCCACTTTTATTACGTTAAGTCACAAAAGGTGTCCGCCGTGATTTACCACTTTAATGCACATTGTCCAGTCCACTGTGCAGTCAACATCATGACTGCTCATGTAGGTTTTGCGAATATGATTAGGGAACTGAACTGTCTCCAAACATCATATCTTTCACTCGATTTGAAGTACTCACCACCACCACTTCATTCAGGACTGTTTATATGTTTCTTGCCATAATCAAATTATACAAATACATTGGTCCTATCCATCCTCCCCTCAGTCTTTCTGCGGCCTTCCCCCCCCGGCTACTCCTCCTTGCATGCGGCCACTTTGTGTCCGTTCGACCGGCCCGTTACGGCGGCCTTGTCGGGGCGCAGCTTCCCCTCCGCAATCAGCCTCTTGATGAGGTCCAGGGGCCCGTTGCCCGTGAGGGCCGAGGGGTGGCGGTAGGAGCCCCCCAGGCGGTCCCACAGTGTAAAGTACTGGCCGTAGTTGTAGTCAAAGAAGAGGTGGTGGTCGGTGTGGTGGGCGGCGCCGTTGATGAGCTCCACCAGGGGCCCCGGCACGCGGTAGTCCCCGTCGTGGATGGAGATGGTCCAGATGTTGACGAAGACGTACAGGGCCAGGTAGAGCACCTTGTGGAGGGGGAAGAGGAAGGGGTAGATGTGGTAGGGCAGCCCCTGGAGGAAGCCGTCTACTGGGTGAAAGGCGTGGCTGGCAAAGGGCGAGGCCACCTTCCACACGTGGTGCGGCTTGTGGAACAGCTGTCGGGAGGAGGAAGTACAGTTGTTAGTCAATGTTTTCTATGCTGGTCCCTGGATGCTTAGCTGTGCTGGAGCGATATGGACTTGCAAGTCACCTTGTAAATGAGCTTGTGGTGCAGGAAACGGTGTATCCAGTAGATGCTCATGTCGGTGAACAGCAGGAACGACACCATGCTTAGGAACACCATGGGCCAACCTGTAAGCAAGAGAACCAAAATGCTTCTAATGGCTGTACAATCACAACTTCAACGCTCATTTGGGAGAAACAAGACTTAGCCTGTGTTGTAGTACATAGTATGAATATTTCCTAGAACATCCCAGCCACTAGATCTTTCAGCCCAACAGGCAAGCTGGGCCCATCTAATGCTGAATAATTGAGTCTGACACAACACAACTACAGAAGTTGTAAGAGCGATGTACGACAAGACAAAGTAATAGAATGCACTTTCTAAGGATAGCTGTTCCCTCAAAAGCAAATGAGATCAAAGGAAAATGTCTCTCACCCATTGAGTAGTCGGTGACGTTATCGTAGAGTTTGCTATATCCTCTGACTTCAGCAAAGAACAAGGCCACAGTGGGGATACTGATCCAGGGCAGGGAGGTCATTGCATACTTGATCTCTCTCTGGACCTGGTTCTGAGATGCACAGCAGAATAATCAACAACCTACTTCAGAACTGAAAAAGGTATTCACATGAGATTTTCCTCTGAAATAAGATAATGTGGAATAAGAAAAGAAAGACAAGATAGTATTTTATCAATCCCAGACGGTTCATTTGTGTTTCACAGTGGAAAGTAAAGGACAACAGTCATTGGGTTTGGGAGAAAAATCCATTTATGTAATAATTGTGCATCTTATCTACTATCATTCTGAACTTCAAAAAATATTTTTATTCTTTTGTCAAGGTTTGCTTTTATTTTTGCTACGTTATTGCAATCACTTTTTCTCAATATAAAAACAAATTGTGAAATACTGGTGGGGATTCAGACCCCTAGCAGAATAATAATAAAGAGATTAAAAAAACAACTACAGATCAAGAATACATCTACAAAACCAAAAATGATCAGAAGCACTTTTATATGCAACCTTTTTTGGTGTGTAAAAAAAAATGAGGATGGACAAAAGGTTTAGACCCGTACCTCTAAAAAGTGTGGATGTTTCATCAGAGTGTGGTCGAACACTAAGTAGTAACTGATGGCTCCCAGGCCAAGGTAGAGAACCATCGCTCCCAGGTTGGTGAGCACCAGGAGGCTGAGGATCTGCCGCAGCGCCCCCTCCTCGGCCCACGATGCTGGGTACACATACGGCGTGAGGAGGTAGTAGTCGGCCACATTCAGCACTAGATCCATGGCTCTAGATCTGTGGACCCTGGAGATAGATGGAAAGAGAGTGATAAGTGATATAAAGGAGGAGATTACTAGAGAGAATAGATTGTGTATTTAAGAGAAGGAAATGTTTTGCCATGGGGGGATACAAGCATTATGTTGTTGATGATGGGGTCATTAGGTCAATGTGTAACATTGTTAAATTGATACAAAGAGCATGAGCAACCAAAAACCATTAGTATGGGAGGTGTCAAGCGCTCTCTGTAAGAGTGACTTATTGATTATGAGTTTGAAGTGTTATTATGACAGTGTTATTAATGTATCACTGCCCATGGTTGCATTAGTCAGTTTAACTTTTTAAGAATTTACATATATAGGCTATATATATATATATATATATGACAAGAAATTCATTAAATACATAATGTGTAAAGATGCAACTGCCTCTTGCAGCTTCCCTTATTGCCACATTGCACAATGGTAGCAAGTATAGCCATTATCTGTACAGCGCATTCAGGCCATGATCTTTTATATGGTTATAGGTTTTGTTTATCTTTTCATAAGGATCAGAATGTGATCACATTATTTTTGTGATGAAGGAATTAAAAAAGGCAGGGAGCAATTAAAGACTCGCACGCAGTCATCATGATACTGTTATGTTTCCATTTGTATTTTGTGTACAGCTCTGGTAAATTCAAAAGCAAGTAAATGTCCGTGTTCATTATGTAACCTATCCGCCACTCTAGACCTACATTAGATATCTAGACATCATGACATGTTTGATCAAATCCTGATCGAAGTGTAGCTCTCAATAATAACTAACAGTGTCACAAATTCACCACCTTTCAAAATGAGGCTACGCAACTGCAATTCTGAGCTAAACAACGTTTAAATGCAAAGTCGATACAGCCCGACACATTTTAAACTTCAAACTTGCATCGAGTTAATTCAAAGGACACTATATATTGTTATGAAATAAGGACGTACCTGTACAGATGGAATCGCTGGCCCGAAGCACAGAGGTGGTGAAGTGTTTTATCACAGCCAGTCCGCTGCGGCGTCTCCTGCGACGAGGCTGCGTCACGCCGAGGATAGCCAATACACGCGAACTTCCTAGGTTGTTATTTAACTGTACCGAGATCCTATTGGTTGACTGGCCGATCTGATCATGGTGCTATGAGTTATAAAACGGAGGTTCGAAGAGTTGTGTAAGATATGGATTCATTTATTGATTTATTAAAAAACAATTAGGGATAATTGTAATGATTATGAAATAGAAAATTACAATGTTAATAATAAATACCATCGGGCTACTGATGACATTAGTCGTATACATTTAAAAATAACTGTTTCAGAATAATCAACTCAGGCACCTGACATTCTCTTCTCTCCACTTATTATTAATCTCTCAAAGTGATGTGACACTTTAGCACTACTGCTGCCACTTGAGGTAGTCTGGTTATTGATCAAATGCATATGAATAAACAGGAACATGTACCTCGCCGCAAGATGTCGCTAACGATCCTAAATAGATCAAAATGAAGCACTACGGCAAGGCCTATGCATGGTTCCATCTCTTATTATTTTTGACTCATTGGGAAAACTCATGGTTTAACTATAGCTTTATTAATTAATTTAAAAAAATGTGAGGATATCTAGCACATACTGAATATACATACGGGTGCTTATAATATATGTTTGTGAAGCAATTGATCTTTGATTTTCACTCATTGTGATATTGACAAATAAATAATGCAATTAAATCTTTTAAATACATAATAAAATAACAAAACACATAAGTCAATCCTCAGACATGGAACAAAGCCCATAGCTCTTTCTCATTGGCTGAAATTGGTGCCATTGGCTGTCATTAGGGCTAGTGGCACTGACTTCAGCCAATCACAGGGCTGGTGTCCATGGCCACGGCGGGCCAGGGCATCAGGTTCAGGCACACACACAAAACTGAAAAAGTGATAACAATCAAATGTTAAATTGTGAGGGAAGATGCTACTAATATGACACAATAAAAAAGCTACTTGACCTTTCTCACTCATTCACACACTCATCTCACCCACCCCGCGGCGCCGGGCGCGGGGGGGGGGGGGGGGGGGGGGG
>JAOPUA010000152.1:13747638-13760836 GCA_027122455.1 Trisopterus luscus | reverse complement strand
TGTGTGTGTGTGTGTGTGTGTGTGTGTGTGTGTGTGTGTGTGTGTGTGTGTGTGTGTGTGTGTGTGTGTGTGAGACTTAGCAATTGTGTTTCCTTATTTACGTTCCAAAGTTTCTGCCCCCGTGTCGGTTCCTTTGGCTCCTGTTTATCTGCCCGCATGACACATTCAACAAATAACCCTTGACCCTGACTTTATCCCTGCGAGTAAGTTGAGTCCTTTCAGTGATAGTGTAGAGCAGATGTTTACAAAACTGCAGTAGGGCTACAAAAGTGACACTTCCCCCCCTTCTAAAGAATCTGATCTAATATCTGATCAATTAACATTTAAAGTCGGTACGCCTTTACCCTATTTGACATATATTTCACTTGAACAAATAATCAGAGTAATTTCAGCACTGCACGTCACACAAAAAAAATCTATCGTAACTGCAGGGTCCATATGGAGGGCCAACAAACCTGTGTAGACCAGCGAAGTGATCACAGCAGCGACGGCGTGAGTCCTCAGTCTGGCGTCCAGCTTGTGGAGGTTCATGACCGTCGCCTGCACGCAGAACGCACACGCCAGCTCCACCCCGGCGGCCTGCAGCAGAGTTCCCCCCATGGGATCGAAACATCTGTAGCCAAGCTTTCCGTACCTGGAGTGGAGGTCTGACAGACCCAGACTCCAGACGGCGGCTGCCGAGAATCGGGCGATGATCGCGGCTCCAAACTGGCCGGATATGATGACAGCAGCGCCCCTCGCGGAGGTCGTCCCGCGGCGTAGGCTTTCCAGAACGCTGACTGGGTTGCACGATGCTTCGCTAAAAGTTGAAATGTGCACAATCGACATGGTGTATGTAATTGTAAGGGCTATGTGCGATTCTACACTGCCCATTTCGGCCAAGAGTTTTAGTTCATGAGTGCATGCACACAGCTGAAACGTGGACACCGCTTCCAGCAGGTAAATCCTGTAATCCTCGGAGCAGAGTCGCTTGGCCGCCCAGCGCATCGCCTCACTAAAGAAGACTACGCATGCGATCAGGCCTATGGAAACCACGAGATCAGCCATTCTCCTGGAGTAGCTGTGTGCTCAGGTGCCACAGGATGACTCTGCTGGGACGTCGACCAAACAGTGACCTCAAGTTCCGTCCCAGTAAGGTCCTTCAACACACGCGTTTCGCTGTCTCCCCTGGCCCTGCCGCAGTACATCGCTTTATAACTTTTTCGAGCATTCTTGACAGCAGGGGGAGCCATATCCCTAGGTAAACACAGCATGCCTGTGATGCCTGCTCTGCCTGGCCACCATCACCCATCATCATCTCAGTCGTTCGTGAAGGGAAGGTCAGCTGATTAATGTAAGTGCTTGCCTACTTCTCACAACTCCACAACTAAATGCAATGGTGTTATTCATTGGCCCAATCTGTATTGTACATGAGCAGCTGTACAATGTAGGCTTTGAGCCTTCGGCATGTAATTGCATTGGGCCCAGAGGTAAGAAGCATCGTGAGTGTGAAGCTTTTTCTTAAAAATTCGTAAAAGTAGACGAAATTAAAAAATGGTCTTGATCTGGATTACTGAACACAATGATGGCCCTGTGCTTTAGTACGGGGCTGTTTCATTACAGACGATGACATCTGCTGGCATGAATGCATGCTGACACACACAGCTTGTCAGCTTGTCTTACATCATTAAATGGAGGTGGGTTGATCCAAGAACGCAAGTTCTGTGTGTGCACGTAGAAGCCCACACGTGGATTCCCTCCTGGTAAACTGGTATCAGTATTCACCACCATGGAGGGAATACTGGTATGATTCCCTTTGTTACATTTGTTGGACATTGATGAATCCTTATGCATTGAGGAATTGCAGATTCGTACTTACAGGGGGCAGACGGACCACAGACCTTAAAGAGAGACAACAGCCCGCCCGACCCCATCGACACCATGCCTTCCCCCATCGCAGATGCTGGCTTGGCGAGGAACGGCCACCCCCCTCCCCTGGCACTCCCCCAATCGACGATGACCTCCAGCACTCTCCCATCGACGATGACCTCCAGCCTCATCTCTCCCAAAGCCACAACAACTCCAGCTCCCTTTATGATTTTCCAGATGAATTTAAGTGCTGTATAAATAAAGTTGCCTTGACTTGCCTTTAGGGAGGAGAGGAGAGGGGAAGAGCCCCAGCACCGTCACCCAAGGGCCATGAGGGGTTGTGACCCTAGAGGAGCCCTTTGGGACACTCAGCAGCAGTTCTGCATTTGTTTAGAAATCCATCCTAATGAATTTGACAACAGTGCAAAATAATGGAGCGACCCTGCATGGAGGAGGGGAGGACGGGGGTGTGGGGCTCTTCTGCATTTTGTTTTTTACATAAAATGTAGATTCACATTTCATGCATACACACACACATACGCAGGCACGAGGCACGCACCAGGGGTTAAAACTAACTTTTTTTCACCACCGTCCCGAAAACGTTCCCAAAAATCTTTTTTTTACAATTTGAATACTTACTGATAGTATAATAAAAACACAATACATTATCTTGATGAAATAATATATTTATTTTGCGTCAAGGTGACAACCAACCCCCAGTCACAGAACTGTGGTCTACGTGACCTTCTGCCACTACTCCACCATTTAGTGACTGCATTTAGTGGATTGTAGTTGTCATGAGGGCCATGCATTGAGATTTGCATGAGGCTGTTCAGAGTGTCATTGGCTAGGTGAGACCTCCAGTCCGACTTCACGCGTTTCATGCAGGAGAAACCACACTCGCAGCAGGAGCTGCTCATGGGGAGGACAAGGCTGATCTCTGCTACCAATTGCATGTGCTGGAACTGGCCGGCTCTTCCGATTGCACCCTGGATCAGCCGCTGCCATAGCACCTGAGCATCTGGCATGTTTTTATACTGGGATGGACCTTTGTGGACCATAGCACACTGTGCTGCAGTCAACTTGTAGGAAATGTGCTATAAAAGTACAATGTTGTTGAACTGTTAATGTAGAGGAAACCCTTGGAGGAGCTGATGAACATTCAGAAGTCATAGAGGAACTTGGACGGGAAGCACTTTTGGATGTTTAATTGATTGATATAACCATGTTGGATGAACAAATACCTGGGAAGAGGAGGGAACGCTCCCCCTCTCTGGAGCGAGCCTTAACATCGATCAAAGGGAGGAGAGTGGAGACAAGTGGAGAGGAGGGGCCAAGCTCAGCCTCACCTGAAAGGCTAACCACGTCTGTCAAAGTAAGGAAACTCAGTTTTAACTTCATGGGTCAAATTATATATAGATATTTTTTGTATTTTGACAGTTTCCCCATTTTCCTTTACCTTCCCAGCTAGCAGAAGAGGTCACTCTAGTGGAGAAACTCTTGGCCTGTTTTCAGGACTTACCACCGGAGATTGTAAGACTAAGACCCTTGCCTTGCTTTCAACGTGTTAATAACTTACTTAGAGACTGATTTATTAAATCCTAGTATTTCAATCATTCATTACAGAATTTAGGAAAGCAAACAATGACAGCAAAGAACAGGTTAATGTATAAAGTTACAGAAGGCCTGTGCATAAAATAAAATGCATGTTTCCATATCTTCGGTCAAATAAAATATGCATTAAATATCAAATGTTTACATAATAGGGAAGGTAATACATTTTGAAGAACATTTCATTGGCAAACAACACTTTTTAGTTGTGTTGTTTGCCAAGTTATAATGTTTTCTTTGCCATCTGCTGATTAACAACCCCTCTCTTGATTCATACCATGCACACATTTCTTCCATAGATGGAGGTCATTCTGGGCCACCTCTCAGTGCGTGATGTGCTGTTAGTGGGGGCGACCTGTAGTAGATACTATCAGCTGAGTCAGTCCCTGTGTCTGGAGGAGGTTCTGCTGCTCCATGCCAGACCTCTACCAGCCCAGAGACTGGCAGAACCTGGTCATGCTTAAATGTAAGGTGGGAGTCTATCACCATCCAGTCAAGATGAAATATTTCACAATACAGCATGATTGCATTGCAAAATATGCATGTCCCTGTGTAGACCTATGTATCCTAACAACAAGAAATGTTAAGGAGAATAGTCAGCTCAATAGTCAAATAGTCACCAAAAAGCCAACCAAATACCCTCCCCTCACCTCCAACCCAAAAAGCAAACCAAAAAGCTTTATTCAGGCTATTCATACGCTTATTTATTCAAGCACTTATCCTTAAGCACTAGCCTTATTTCATTATCAGTGCGTTTTAACACTGTCGCCTTTTCTTCTCCTTTTGCATATTACATGAGCCTGCTCTCTTATTCATGGGATCAATCATATTTGTAGCGTGCCATATATTCTTAGTTGACAGATCAAATTTATTCATGATGAGATATGATCTCGAGGGTGTTTACGAATGGATCCCTCCTGAACAGGTTATTCTGGGACTTCTCTTTTATCCACTTAATCTCCCATTATTTATTTAGATTAGTGCATGTCTGGTTTTAGGAGTTTCCTGAAAGCCTTTACTCCTTCTTCATGATAAAAGGAGGAGTGTTTTATTGACCGTGTTGCCGTACTGGTCCTTCTGGGTGGCCCCCCCGGACCCCCACCCCTTGAAGTCTGCCTGAACCCAGACAGTCCTGGTGCTGGCCAGCTCCCTGCTTGCATTTCCTTTTGAACAATCTAAAAGTTATAAATAAATCTGGGTTCGTCTCCTTCCTCAGCACTCTTCTACAGCTTTCTCCTCCAGTCTCTGTAGAAACCTCAATAAAAGGTTAGGAGATGGAATCTAACTGCAGGCAGTGTTTTCGTGCTCTGTGGACTATGTCTAATTCCACTCATTGACCACAAGGTGGACTCTCGTATTATTTTTGTAATGTACCTGTTGCTTTGTTTAATTCTCCTGATTATTTTCCTGGAAGCTTCCATTGCATTCCATTCCGGTGCAGCTAAAAAGCCACGGTTTTTATTTGCCGAGTTTCACATCTTCTAAAATATAAAATACAATACAAAAACATTTTTGAGGTTGGGTATTTGGGGTTTTGGGGTATCATACCGATGAATTGATCTCAATTTGGAGTTCTTTTTTATTTTTGTTTAGACTTGCAGCAGGTATTCATTGTTATTGCTCTCGGTACCCCACTAAAAGTGAAGGGTCATCGTCTCATATCGAGGTACACACCCCTGGTCTCTACCAGAAGATGTTTGGCCAACAGCGAGCCTTGGATCCAAATGCCTTGTTCACTCCTATTTAACTGCCCAACAAGGTGATGATGTCAACAACCGCACTATTCTATTTTTCCCTGGTACAGCAACAAAAACACAATAAATGAATCTCTGCACATGCGTTTCTGGCTTTGTAGGACAGATAAGGATGTCCTTTCACTTCTGTACAACCTTTGCAGGTGGTCTGCAAAGGTTGTACCTGATTGACATATAACTGTCATGCTCAGTTAGGGACAGGGGACACTGTTGACTGCCCACGCCCCACTCAGGCGTGTATGTGTGAAAGAATGTTACCGTTATGTTTGACTACAGTTTTTTGGGTTTCTTTTGGACGGTCATCCTGAGGCTATTCAAACAAAAGTGTCTGCATATCAAGTCTTCTAATCAAGAGCCCATTTATTCTTATGGCAACATCTACTGAAATAATTACCATCCATATTTGCAGCGCGAGCCGTGTAAAGGAAGCTGTATTTTAAACCTCAAGGCTGTGTGAGCTCACCGTGGCCTCCTCGCCTCTAGGTGGCAGTGGCGTTGAGGCCTGTGTGCGGTGCAGGCTCCGCCACACTCTGCTCCTGCACCTGGCTCAACGTCCAGGTATGTTCACGTGGGTCCAGTGTTCTCCGCTGCCATGGCGACCATCGTCCTCATCAAAATAATTAGTTGATGTCTGTCTCACAAAACTGATCATACTTTAACAGGATGGTAACAAAAATGTAATGTTAATCTTGATCCTGCTCAAGTATTTCAATCTCTATTCCCTCAGGTGTCCCGGACCGCCTGCTCCGTCTGCGCTATCAAGGACCGCCTCTTCATCCTGAGCAGCCATGACGTCACCGAGCAGCTTGACGCTGTCTGCCAGTGAGCCACATGCCACAACCTTCCCCACCACCATCACCACCACCATCTCCTCCGATACCACCATCACCATCACCTCCATCAACACCCCCTCCATCACCCCCACCATCTCCTCCGATACCACCATCACCAGCACCACCACCATCATCACCAGCACCACCACCATCACCCCCACCATCTCCTCCGATACCACCACCATCAGCACCATCATCACCAGCACCACCACCTCCAAGATCACCCCCACCATCTCCTCCGATACCACCATCACGAGCACCACCACCACCAATATCACCTCAACCACCATCATCACCGCCACCATCTCCGCCGATACCACCAGCACCACCACCACCTCCATCACCTCCACCATCTCCTCCAATACCACCATCACAAGCACCACCACCTCCACCACCATCAGCACCACCACCACCAATATCACCTCTACCACCATCACCAGCACAAGCACCTCCACTATCACCACCTCCACCATCATCCCCACAACCTCCTGGAATACCTCCATCACCAGCACCACAATCAACACCACCATCTCCTTCGATACCACAATCCCCAGTGCCACCACCACTTCTGCTACTACCGCTGATGCCACTGCTGCTGCATTCACATCTGATTTCATGCCACCAAAAAGGGATTTTTGCAACCTTGCAATACTGCAGGCATTTCTCTTCTGTCATCTCAACAAATAACTTGTGACATCTTTAACTCTTTCTCTTAATTTCAGTTAAAAACGAATTGGATTCAGTGGCACTGGAATCAAACTTGTGCACCGTGAGAGCAAGTGATGAATAAACAGATAAACAGACTACCTAAAGGGTGCATATCTGTGATTGCAATCTGTATCCATTACCAATTAACATGTTTCAAGCTATCGGGCAATAACCTGCAGCTCACAGGTTGTTTCACCAGGCATGGCGGCAGAGTTAGTTGGAAATGAAAATGAAAGAAAAACATTGGGAATCCCGGGAGATGTTTCAACCACGTGGTTGAATGTGACAGATAACTACTGTACCGTGAATCTATTGCGGCCTTTTATGAACACATGATGCGCGTGACAAAACCCACACGATAAGCCTTAATACATCATTAAACATAAAAACGTCTGGCCGTTGCTCTTGCAGGAATAAGTGATATACTGATATATGTTCATTAAGGGCAATTCATACATGACTAGGCGGTTTTGATCCATACCATACGTGGGTTCAACTCGCCTTCTGCTGTTATCGGTCTCCCCAAGCTGCACCGTGCAATGTTATGCAGTTTCAGATCTTCATAATACAATTCTGATGAATCCAGTGCAGGCAGAGTTTCCACCGAAATACCACTTACGCATATAGGCAACAGGCATCCAGGTAAACCCCCAACAGAGCTCAATGAAGACGGGGAAAATTATATAGAAAACAAAGCATCAGTCGCTAGGGAGTCTGCGCTCTAATTGGTCTCTCCAATGCCCTTACAAGGAAGTTCGCTAAAAAAAACAGGAGGGAGCGGGGCGGGATAAAACACGGCTGATGAAGGATCCTCTCGGGATGTTGGAGCGCAAAGTGAAGCGAGAATCTCTGGATCAAACACCCTATGCACCGCGGGACACGCTGCCTGTATATATATTTGTGTTTGATTTCATAACGTCTCAGTATAAAGGATGTGAAATCGCGACGGTCAGAAAACGGCTATGAAACTTTCTGAAAGTCAACGGAAAGTGAGGTAAAGTCTATTACTTTCATATACACTTTAAATGCTGTTCTATTAATATTTTGTTATGTTGAGTGTCTAGTGGAAGATCATTGTATTTGTTATTAAATAGCAATACCTGTTGTTTTTTTTGGATGTATAATTTTTTGTTTGTTGTCAATCTCAGAGTTATGTCTCAGAGATGTTATATTTTATGTCATTTTTTCGTAAAGTCTATATGATTTTTGGGTTGAAGACTAGGACTACCTGAACACCAAAAAGAGCAGCATAACGTTTACAAATGAAATCCAAATGTTGCCCTTTAGGTTTTAAACGGTCTGCTTTTATCAGTGTCGACCTATTAAGTGTTGCAGATGGAAAGCACATGGATTTCTTTGTGTAGAAGTGTAGTACTAACCGGATGTGTATTTATACATGTCATTTAGATACTTCTCATTGGTCAATGCTCAGTTTTTTAATTCCTTTAAAAAAGACTTGGTTCCTTTAGAAATGTATTACTGACGACAAACTTTTCACAGTGTACAAAAGAAAGTCGCTGAATAAAGACCACACTGATGTATTTTTAGGACAGGTCGCTGTGTCACAACATTCAGGCTTACTTACCTTCCCTTCCCTCTTGTCTCACATCACCTGCTTGCACGCTCCCTTCTACTACAGTTCCAGCTCAATCTTTTATTCTTCTTTCTCTTTTCCTCTTCATTCCTGGTCCTATCTCCCGGACCCTGGTTCTAGCGGCATCATGGCGGGTTTCCACTTGCTGTTCACGGTCGTCCTGGGCCACGTTCTGGGCTCTCTACCCGCCACCCGCCCTCCACACCTGCCCTCTCCATGCCAGGTGGTAAGTCTCACCGATGACCACGCAAGCACCAGCCCTGTGGTGTGTCACACATCACAAACAATGCCTTTGTCACATCTAATGCAGATAAGGTTTAAATACAATTGGCACTGGTAAACCCTGACACTGGACTATACTTCATTATTAGTGTTTTGAGGCTCTAGAAAATGTTTGTTTGCATTTTGGGAACATTTGTTATTCAGAGGTGTTCACAGCCAAGAGACTGGGGAATGCCGTATACCTCTCAGAGGCTACCACAAGTATGCAGAGAACCTAAATACTTGGCCTCAGAAGGGGAAAAAGTGTGTGTATGTCCGTGTGTGTGTGTGTGTGTGTGTGTGTGTGTGTGTGTGTGTGTTTGTGTGTGAGGGAGAGACAGGGAGAGAGAAATAGTGTGAGTAAGAGTTTTATGAGCTGTTTTTTCAGAGAAAGGGTCTGGATCCATATGGTTTCTGTTAGAGGCTAAACTAATAAGTAATGTTTAAAACAAATGAAGGTAATGCGATTATTCTCAATGAACATCTTTTCATGACTAATGCTTATACAATGAATAGATGATTTAATATACTGATTGCTTTCTTGTAACGTCCCCACGTCTCTTCATGTTTAGAAATGAGTGGACTGATGGGTAATGTGACCTGAGTCCTGGGACTTGTTATCTTTTTTGTTTTGGGACAGAATATAAAGTTAAAGACTTAAGACAGAGGTATAAAGACTTAAGGCAGAGGTATACCCTGTAGACAAAGCTACTCCCCCCCCCCCCCTCTACGTAGGCTTTAATCACTCAGGCCTGTGATGTGTCATGGCTACATCAGCACATAAGAAGTGATATTAGATCACAAACTGAGGGGAATTTCGACTTTTCTCTGCGTTTCTCAGGACGACATGGAAGTGTTCTGCGACGGCCGGAACTTAAGAAGTGCACCCGCCGACCTTCCACAGGGCATCCAGAAGCTGGATCTATCCCGCAACATTTTCCAAAACCTCACCCGCGATACATTGGCGATTCACCCCACCATCCATCATCTGAGTCTCCACTCCAACAAGATTCTGTTCATCGAAAGAGGTTTATTCAGGGGCATGAAGCATCTCAAATTTCTAGATCTGTCAAAGAACTCTCTAGATGTCTTCGCCATGTCGAAATCAAGCATAGGAAAACTAGGAGCTGTGGAGTCGCTCGATCTTTCAGGCAATGGGCTTCACACAGGGATGACAAAGTACTTCCTCAGAGACTCGTTTTCACTGGTTAACCTCTCTCTAAATAGCAACAGTCTCACCAAAATAGCCAAAGACACCTTTAGTGGCTCTCCGTCTTTGAGGAAGTTAAGCCTTCATAACAATGTCATCCTCGAGATTGAAGATGGTGCATTCAATGTGTTGTTCCGTCTGACAGAACTTGATCTGTCCAAAAACTCTATCACTTGCATTACAGACTTTGATCTTTCTCAGTTACAAATACTCAATCTCAGTAGAAACAGCTTAGAGGCTTTCCAGACCGTAGACTCAGATTTAGAATATGAGCTTGTTACCCTAGACCTGAGCCAAAACAAAATCCATTATTTCCCTCTGGTTCCCAGGAGGAAGAAGCTTGCATACTTCCAGGGTGTCAATACTACGGGAACAGCAGAGGAAATAGGACATTTCAGGGAGCAGTCCTTGGCTCACAATGAATCTGGCCAATACCTCATACATCAGGACTTCTCAAATCTAAACTACCTTGATCTCAGCTACAACCAAATGAAAACCATACCACAGTCCTTTTTCCACAGTATGGTACAGCTTGAGCACCTTAACATAAGCAATAACTGTATTGGGTCGTTTCTTGTTGAGGAGGAAAACAGTTTGAATAATTTAAAGGTTTTAGATCTTAGCTATAATTCCTTGCGGGACCTGTCGTTTGGGAGAAACACTCTGTTGTCACTAGAAGAGCTCTTCTTACAAGGAAACCTTCTCACCACCATAGAGCCCCACACTTTTCAAGGACGACCTAGACTCAAATACCTGCTCCTGCAGCAGAATAACCTACACATTTGCCCATCACATGCAGAATCATCCTTCAACAACAATCACAAACATCCTCGAGGCTGTGTTGCATTTTCCTCAATTCCGACCCTGCGGTATCTGTATCTCTCAGAAAACCACCTTAAGGTACTGCCCAACAACACCTTCGTGGACACACCCCTGACGCTGCTCGACCTGTCACTAAACCCAGGCTTGGAAGTCGGCCTGAATTCCCTTTCTGGCCTGGAAGACTCCCTGATGCACCTGTTGCTCCGGGAGAACCACATCTCCAGGCTGGACGTGGACCTGTCCTCCTTGAACCATCTCAAACTGGTGGACCTGTCAACCAACCGCCTGTCCACGCTGCCCTCGTGGAACAAGAAGTCGTCAATTGAGTCCCTCAACCTGGGCAACAACCACCTGGTCACGCTGGAGTATGGCACACTGGTGGCTCTGGGGAGCTCGCTCAAGACCCTCTACATGGGCTCCAACCCGCTCAGCTGCTGCAGCAACCTCCGCTTCTTCCAGCTGATGCAGCGCTCCGCCGTGGAGGTGCCGGACATTGCCACCGTCACCTGCGTGCACAAGCAGTACTCGGAGCCTGTCAACATAGAGCGAGTGACGGAGGAGATGTGTCACTCGCTGGACAACAGCAGCAGGAGCCTGACCATCCTGGCGGTTCTAGCGGCTGTGCTGGCGTTGGTGGTTGCACTGGGGTTTCTGGCGAAGGTGTGTTACAACAGGAGGCGTGCAAACAGCAGCACCTTCAACGCTTAACATCGGAAGGGATGGTGGAGATGAACTGTGGACATCATAGAGGCATTACTACCGGCACTAACCGGAAAGTCCTCACAATAGAAGAATCACAACATTTTACAATAAGTGGCTTCTTTCTCTGAATATATTTAGATCTAAAGAACAGATCAACAGAACACTAATAAATATAGGAGGATATATTTTTTTATGAATGAACTGAACATATGAAGAAATGGACCGTGAAGAACATTTGTTTGGAAGACAAGGTCCAGGCAGTAGCACCTTGTTTGAATATAGTTGCTCTTGTTGTCGTTGAGGCTTTCCTTTGTTATTGACTTTGCACTTTAATTCCCTGTAGTTGCATTTCTTTCGACAGTCTCTTATTCTGTAATATTGCCAGTACATGAAAACACTACACAACCATTTATGCTGCCTGGGCAACTCAACAGAGAAAGGGACATTTCCAAAGACTGATTTTATTGTTGTTATTTATATTGCTCAATAAATGGCAGTAAATGTGGGTGAAGCTGACAACCCTCCCAAATAATGTAACTGTTGATCACCCTTTTATATTGAACATTTAGTTTAACACAAGAAGGAGTATAGAGCCATATAGATAATTCAAATGAATTAAAATCAATGAAACTATTGAAAGCAGTGTATGTTATTTGGGTTGTTAAGCATATGTTTGAGGTGTTGTGGGCTGGGAGGGGGGATTACTGCCTTAATAACTTTGCTGTAAACAATCATGTGAAATATGAAGTTAAGTTCCATGAATGTGCCTGGTAAGACACTGTTGTGTATAACAGCTTTGAAAAAGGATAATGTATGAAGCCTATGTTGTTGTCAGTTTTAACTCATTGGGATATCTTACTGTAAAATGAAGTACATTGATAGAGCACTTTCAGCACGGAGGGACTAGATGAGAGTTTTATTGATATGCACGATTTTGCAAATTAATGGCGATGAAGACAATAAAGATTACACTTCAAAACAGAGTACTCTGTGCTTGACATTATACAGACTAATTGTATTGAGAATTGGCACTGAAGACACTTTAATACAAATAAATAAAACACAGTCGTAAGTTAGCTTCTAGCTTACTCCTTACTTGCTGTAAGCTTATTGATTACTTAAGACTTCTGCGATTACATTATTTTCTGTGTTCATGCTTGTTTCATAACTACCACAGATATGTCAGATATGTCACATCTGTCGTAATCCCTAGATCATTCTAGTATTTCGGTCTAGGGATATATATATATATATATCTATATGTAATTATACTATTTAAATATTTGTGGTAACCTGTATCATCTTGACACTGTATACTTTCTATTTTAAAACACTGTTTATGTTAATGTTACTGTTAGTTTTTCTTTATGTTCCGGGAATATCTCGTGAGAACTTTGTGTATCATGATAACACAATTTTCAAGGAGCGATGTGAACCGTCCACTGTGACTCAAGTCTTCCATTCCAGCCCCGCGCCCCTACCCCTGAGAGACACACGCACTCACACACGCAGTCGGGTAATTCACCATCTAGGGTGGGACAGGAAACTAGCGGGGGGAGTCGATTCTGTCATCATCCGGTAGAACGGCTCACAATCTTTGTAGGACTACGAACAACAGCCTTATCAGCAAAAAAAACACCTCAACCTTCTCATTTAGGGCTTCAGATAGAAAGTATTACCTTTGTTAATATATAAAAACAATTATATTTGTGTGTGTGTCACACATATATACACACATTGTTTTAGATATATATACATATTATATCATCTTATTAAATAAATACATTTTGTATAAGAAGTCACAGAGAGGAGCTTGGAACTAAGAGGTGACCTCGGCCCCCAGGGTGCAGGAATA
>JAOPUA010000152.1:13726236-13737297 GCA_027122455.1 Trisopterus luscus | reverse complement strand
TGCGAACGCAAACAAAAAGGTACTAAGAACGTTTAGTTCCAGGAACTACAAAAAGTACTGCCGGTGCGAAAGTGGCTATTTGTTTTCTCTTGAAGGGAAGCGGATGATTCCGACGAGTCAGCAGTCAGGAATGGCATGAGGCTTTCAGGGCGAGAATGTACCAGGACATTGCCAACAAAGTCCGGCTACAGCCCGACTGTAGCTTTACCTTGAGGCCGAGGAGGGACTCTGGCGACGTGGTGGAGACCACCTTGGTGACCACGGTGAGCTGCCCGGGGGTTTTCAGCATCCTGCCGGGCTGCTGGGTGGATGACATGACCACGTCCTCTCCCTCGGAGGACACTCCCACCCGGCCGGCTTTGCCTGCCACCACAGAGGTAAACAAAGACACAGCTGTGGGCTGGTGGTTTCCACACTAGGATGCATTTGCGTTTGATGCTGGGATGGATAAACAATATGTAAATCATGGTTTCTCTTTCGGTTTATGGAAGCAAAGCGATGCCGGGAGAATAAAAACAAACACTTTTTAACACTTTTTAAGTGTTTATTACACAGTGTGAACATTATTACACATGTTCACTTTTGTTCACACCTTTCACTGCTCTGTCCTTAAAAAATAGAAAGGCCACTTGCTATGAAAAAGGAGTCATTACTGATGCAGTTTGCTGTCTTACCCAGGGTTCAAAGTTTCATTTTAGTATGGAGTCTTTTTACCTGCAGAGTGGTAAAATTTATCGGCCAGGCGATTGTTTAAATATTTACCCTGCATGTTTACTAGCAGCCAAATTGTCAAATTCATCAGCCATTTTCTGGTAGCAGGACTTAATACTGGACTCTTGATCCAAAGCAACTTAGCAACAGTGAGTTCAGATCCATGACTAGGAGCAGGTGGGAGTCCTGGGCGTCTAGCTTACCGGGGAACACTAACACAGTACCCTGGCCACTACACTAACCCCTCCTGTAGTTCAAGTGGAGCCATGACTCGTGGTTTGTGGTTCAGGTGAAGAAGCCCACCTGCAGTGTGCTGCTCTGGGGCTGCATCGGCCTCGGAGGAGGAGGGGGTGGGAGTGGGGGTGGGGGTGGTGGTGGTGGTGATGATGGTGGTCGTAGTGCTGGGCCGGGGAGGAGCAGGGGTCTGCCGCTTGTCCTGGGCCTGCTGGAGGGGCACAGCCATCTGGCTGAGGTCTATGGTGTGCTGCCGCGGCTTGGCTTCAGCCCTCTCCTTCACTGAAACCCAGAGAGGGAAGAGAACACTCAGGACGGGAGGGGCAGTGTGTTGGGCTGCACGCCCCTAATGGAACGGCGTTCCCCTCCCGGCAGGACTTGTAGACCGAGAGGCGCTGCAGTACCAGAGGCTGTACGATCATGAAGGATCCTGTTTCTGCTGTTTCTTATTTATCAACTCCTATTGCAAATAGTGTTCTTCTGTTTATTGTAGGCGTTGCCACTTTCATTGACTGGAAATCCTGTATATGTTCGTTGCAAATAAAGTTATTGTACCTCAAGTTCTATAGAAACCTAGAAAGAGCTATCACACTTGTGCTCCATGTGAATTTCTGTAAAATAATTTAAAGCACCATCACCTGGCATTCACTCATCAGTACTGTCAGTTGCATCCTGCCAACTATCAAATTAATGCTTTAATTAGTATCTCCTTTCTCTTTATCAGAGGAGCCCGGGAAAGCCACGTAAGTGGCAAGCAGACACATTTTGTTATATATATAACATATATATAACAAGAATAGTAACATATTAATCAACAATACTCAAATATTTGTTTGTGTGTCTCACCGGTGGTCTGCTGCTGCAGCTCCAGCAGAGCCTTGATGGTGGAGGTGGCGGACTGGGACTCCCCAACAGACATGTCCTGGTAGATGATGGTGGTGGTGGGACTTGACTCCACCACCTCCTGCTCCATCCAATCCTGCTCCCTAGTGGTCACCAGGTGAACTACGGGCTGAGAGTCTGGAGGGAAACCAAAAGGGAGACAGACAGACAGACAGACAGACAGACATGTGAGGGGTAGTGATGGGCGTAAAGATGTGTTGGTGTGCTTTGGACAGCAATATCTATCTCTTATTTATGAAAAAAACTGAAACATTGTTTGGGAGCACACAGGCACCTTTTCCTTGTGCCATCAGTCAAATATTGACAAGCTTGTGTGGATTCAATGGAGATGGAACAAGATAAAATACTAATCATGGAGAAATAAGATATGGGTGTCATAGCAAAAGAACAGGACAGTAATAACACAAATAAAAAGGAAAAAAGAAAGTAAGTACGAGTAAAGGTTTACATACAGCGTGAGTATATAAGTAACACTAAATCAGTTTAATACACATTTTCTATCCGAGGGCCACGCCTGCTGCGTACCCTGGGTGGTGCTGGTGTGCGGGGTCTCGTCGGGGAAGCCGGCGGGGGTCTCGTCCCTGGGCGCTGCCCCCTCCGCCCCGGGGGGCTGGCTCTGGCCCGCCTCCGCCGAGGAGCGGGACGCCTGCTGCAGGGTCTCGCTCACCAGCTGCCGGGTCTGCTCACTCACCACCGCCGCCTGGAACACCGGCTTGGGCTTGATCAGGACCTGGAGGACACACAGACAGCTGTATGTATCATTTACTTTAATACAGAAATACAGAAAATCCATGGATCTCTCTTATTAATGCTCTTTTTTTTTTTTATTAATGCCCGTTCGTATTACTTTATACCCGCAAAAACCTAAATGTTTTAGGAGCCCGACAAGCTGGGCCGAGCAAACAACACTGCATTAAAGAAAGAGGTTAATTGATCCGACACAAATGTTTTAGGTGCCCAATCGATTAACTAATCAGATGATGACTTGAATTAAAATCAATGAACCAATTTGACAAACAACCGGGCCGAAGGGCGGACTCCTACAACCCACCAGCAATAATGACGGGGTGATTATCCCATGATGCTTACAATGGAACGGTAATGGAAAGTGCCAACACTTATTGATTCGGCCCGTGTTCAGCGGACGACGCCCCCCCGTCCCCCGCCCCCCCCCGGGGTTCTAGCTGAACCCCACACTGACGGACCAGCGGAGCCAGAGACGCCGCGGCCGGACTAACCTGCGTCTTGCCCTGCTGGCCGTACACTATCTTGGTGGGGATGATCTTGGTGGCGGTGGCCTGCGCCCCAGAGCTCATGCCCTTGGGCTGCGTGACGATCATCTTGGTGATGGGTCTGGAGGCGGTGATGATGGCCGGCTTGGTGCCCTGGACCGCCTGCAGGCTCTTTTCACCCTGCCGCAAAGAGCGTACGGCGTCAGCAACGAAAACCACCAGACTCTCTCCCCCCCCCCTCACACACACACACACACACACACACACACACCATACAGTAGAGCTTCCTGGGACATGTCAACAACGGCCTCAATTTGTTTTCTTTGGCATGTTTTTGATTAACGTCGATGCAACTTTGTACCATTACTGATAAAACAAATACAAATATCAACCTTTTAAAAAATAATAACAATTGTCTGCTAAATGGCTCAATGCACACTGCTAATTTCAGTTGGGGGTCTCCCCAAGGTCTAGGTACAAGTTTGCAGTGCGTGGTTTGATCGGGGCGGTGCAGAATACTGACCCCGGCGTTGAGCAGCGTGGTGACCACGTTCTTGCCCGGCAGCCCCTGGATGGTGGCTCCTTTGCCCGTGGTCTTCTGGACCACGATCACGTTGGGCTTGGACGTCATCGGGATGGTGGTGATCTTAGTCGTGGTGCCTAGGCCAGGAAAAGGAAAACAGAACAAATACAAATAAAAACCTGCGGAAAATAAAATGTCTGGTCATCTTTTTTTTATGTAACTAAAACACTAAGACACCACAGCTGATATGACTGTTACAGCCAAATCACTGCCCCCCCTCGACTCCCATGACCATAACTATCTTTCCCTTTCCCCTTCAAGGAGGAGTTGTTGACGCGTGATAGCTCTGCAGTAGCGCACAGAGACTAAATTGTCAAAGCCGGCGACAGAAGCTTTCCTCGTCAGCTTTCCGCGCCAGGACAAGACCTAATAAGCATTAACTCCTATGCGAATTCAAGGAGCTATCCTCGAACCAAAGTTTAAAGTGGCGGCGGTGGCGGTGACTCCGGGGTCTCACCAGAGACGATGTTGCTGCTGATGATCTTCCCTCCGAGCGTGGCCAGGGACTTGGGCACCACGGTGATGATGCTGCCGCTTGTGGTCTTCACGTAGGTCGCCCCGGCCGCCGCTGCCGCAGCCGAGATCCGGGCGCTCATGTTGGGGCTGACGGTGGGCCTGGTGTAGGTGGTCTGGGTGGCTGAGGAATGAGCAATAAACACTACAATGAACACTACTAATTTAAACACAAACTAGGTTGGCTTTTGGTTTGTTCTAAGCTCACAATTTAAACACACACCTCTGCTTGTAGAATGAGGAACAAGGATGTTATAGTGAACCCTTTTACTAACCCATCCCTAATACTAACCCTAACACATTAACTAACATTACGACTACTCGGGCTACGTGGGACGGAAGGGGGAGGGGAGGGGGGGAACTGGAATCAACGGGGTTGATAGACTAATAGACTATGAAATGGACTAATAGGGGGATTGACTGAGACTAATGAGGGGGTGGACTGGAACTACTAAGGCAGGTGGGCTGGGGTACCGGTAGGCTGGGACACCAGCTTGGTGCTCATGATGGCGCCGTTGCTGCTGACCACCATGATGGGGGAGGAGCTGCTGCTAGACAGGCCCACCGAGGACGGCTTGGGCAGGATCTTACTGGGCTGCACCTGCTGGGTGATGATCTTCACGCCTGCACACACACATGCACACGCACACGCACACACACACACACACACACACACACACACACACACGGGCTGGTCAAACAACCATCCTTAAGCCATGACATGTACTGCAAACAAGATGACAACTTCATGACGAAACAACGGTTCCAATCACTGTAGAGGTAGGTAGGCTAGGCTAATAGATCCTAGGCTAGGTAATAGATCCTAGGAAACACAAACAAGCTTAACAAAAGCGTACATGTATAGTATAGCAGGTTTCAAAATGAACCCCTGCCACCATCCAATGGCGGATAGATTGGAGCATTCACTTGGTTAAAAAACAACCTTAGTAGTTGCTAGTAGTGGAGTAGGCTTCCAATGAAGAAGGTGGTAGGCTGCTAATGAATAAAACAGCTATAGAGTGGGGGTTACCTGACTCTTGCTTGATCTGAATGGTGGGTTTGGAGCCGGGCAGGGTGGAGGCGGCGGAGGAGGAGGACTGGGCCTGGCTGACGCTGATGGTGGAGCCCTGCTGCTGCTGCTGCTGCTGCAGCTGCTTGGGGAACTGGGCCATGATCTGGGTGGGCGAGCCAGCCATGGTCTTGGGGGAGGGCAGGCGGGCCGACGCCACCTTCACGCCGGCCGACGCAGAGCCTGGAGGGACGAGGTTAAAGGTGAAAGGTTGAAACCTGTTAAAACTTAGATACACTTGTAAAGTGCACCGATAAAGTAGTCTTTATTTTAATTGTACCGGTATTGTGCGGTGACCCTTTAAACTAAAAAGTGTCTGCCAAAAATCAGGCTGTGAAATAAACGGGCGTGAAATAAATCATGTCCGTCGTGGAGATGCCGTTAGTGTAGCTGCTGCATAACTGTAATAACCCACCTTATATCCATTACGTGAGAAAAGACACAACACTGCGCTTCACGATTAATGTTTGATAAAGAAAGACAGGGATGGAAAACAGCAAAAAGGTGATGAACACGTACACTGAGCCACGGTGGACATGACGGCCGCCGGGCTGGCCGACACCACCGCCGTCACGGCGACGGTGCTGGGGCTGGCGGCGCTGGGGAACACCACCGTCTGCTTGTGGCTGGCGGCCGTCAGCATGGAGGTGGACACCAGCTTGGAGAGGGCCGCCGCGCTGGCACTGTTGCCGTGGGAGTGCGACTTGGACAGGATGTTGGGCACAAAGTTGGAGCTGGGTGAGGTTGTTACGATGATCACCTGAGCAACGGGGTCGGGGGTATAAAATACAGTTGTATTACACAAAATCCGGTGCAGTTCAGATGTTTATAATTTCATATCATGACTAAGAAAAGATATAGCGCTGTGTTGAAGTACCCAACTAGAAGGTGAAGAAAAACTGCAAACAATCAAACACTATTCACTCTTTTTTTTTTTCTTCCATATCCTCATAAATAACATTACTGCAAATGAGCCTGAAATATCTTGCAGGCACGACCCGCCACTAGGGGGCACCATACCTTCTGTGTGGTGCTGCTGGTGCTCTGGATGGTGGGCTTGGCGAAGGTGATCTTGACGGGAGACAGGTGTGGCGGCAGGGAGTTGGCGATGCTCTGCATGATGTTGCTCATCTTGGGGCTGCTGGCCGACAGGCCCACCATGGGCGAGGCCATGGGCAGGCCCACGCCCTTGGAGACGGACGGCGCCGTCACCTTGGCGACCTCCTTCAGCACCACGGGGGAGGAGCCCGACGAGTTGGTGCGCCGGCGCTTGCGGGGCTTCTCGTCCTCGTCGGAGCAGCTCACGCCTGGCATAGGAGAGAGAGAAAGCGAGAGCGAGAGAGAGCAAAGGGAGGTTAGGAAATAGAGAGAAGAAGGGTAGGAGAGAGAGAGGAGAAAGAGAAAGTAGGGGGAAGAAATAGAACTCATGAGCAAAACTGAAATTCTCTCTCACCACAATCTGCTGGTGTTGTTCAAATATTCGAGTAACATGACCACCGAGTTTAAGTAGGCTGAGGGTGGCAGCACTACGATTCATTTGTGGCCCATGCTGAGCTAATCTACATTACCCCACTAGTCTGAGACGTACTAACGGGACGCTCATGGGCCCCTATTCCCCTAGGCGCCCATCTTGGTCCCCTCTTGGTTCTTAACCCTAGCTGGGTGGGGGCCGAACCTGACTGCCCAACCAGGGGGGGACATGGGGGGGGGGGTTTCCACCGCTGTAGCCGACCACTCACTTTTCACGTAGACCGTGCTCCCGCTGGGCAGCACCACCACGTTAGAGGCTGGGCTGGGCGGCCGCGGCGACTTCGCCGCCAGGGTCCCGCCCCCCGTTGCCGTGGCGCTGGTGGGGGTGCAGGTGGTGCTCGTGTAGGAGTAGCACACGACGACTGCATGGGGTTGATGGGAAATCAAGGTTATTTATGGGTAATGCGTATCGACAACAAGCATTCAATAGGGATGCAATAAGGATGTAAGACTGCGCTCCGAGACTACTAAATAATAGTGGTCTATTGAGAGAGAAAAAGGCAGTCAGTTTGACTTATATTCAAGTATGTTAATATATATATACATATTATATAAATATGAATTCTTAACCGTACCCCTTACCTTCTTTGTTGCCCGTTTCAGCCGGCAACAGGAGGGATGCGTTCTGATTGGCCGTGGCGTTGGCCACCGCGTTGGCCGTCACCGTGAAGGCCGTCTGCGGCACCAGTCTGGGCATGAGCGGGACCAGGCGCCGTCCCTCGATGGACCACTCCGAGGCGCTGTTGGGTCCGGACATGCTGCGCCGGGAGAAAACAAGGCGTTGATGACGTAACCCGTCTTTAGCCCGTTGAGCACAGCTTGCTTGGAGGGATGTTCTGGCTAGCTCTTTACACAGACTCAACACCGGAGGAATGAACTGTTATTAAAGTGTCGTCCAGTCGTTCTGGAGCAAGTAGGGTTGCACCCGGTATGTCGGATTGAGACGGGTGTGTTGAGTGCGTTGAGTGGACAACGGGCAGTGGTCTGGGACGACTGGGTGTTTATACACTCACTGGTAGGCGATGGTGGTGAGGCGCTCATCGTTGACCGCCCGGCGGACCTCGGCGCGGTGGCGCTCTGTGGAGATGCTGGGAGACGGGCAGACGGAAACAGTGTTTTAATGGATTGTTGTGAAGTAAGCTGCTTTAGCTTACGAGGAGGAGCATTCCCCAGTGGTTATTCTAAGCCCCAACTCACGTCACGTATAGTTTATTGCATGTTTATTTTCTTTCATATACAGTACCACTATCATTCATATTTCACCCATGTTAAAGTATAACAGCATAGTCATCATCCATAAATAACAATATCAACAACCAACTTTCCTTCTGGGGGAAGAAAGTTGGTTGTTGATTTTTTTTTGACTTTTATAACAACAAAATCAATGACCATTTTCTAATAAACCAATGTTTGCTTGACGCCTGATAATAAGCTTGCCATTTGTAACACAATGGATACGCATGAAATATGTTATTGATGGCTTGAGAATTTTAACATTCACGCCCATCTCTTAAAAGCTGACACCAAACAATGAGCCATGATCTCCAACTCTACATAACACCACACCACAGAACCAGCCGGGAGCCGGGAACCAGCAGTTACCCCAGGATTTTGGTGAGCTCCCCCAGTAGGTCCTTCTTGTCCTTGGTGAGGTCCCCTTGCGCTCGCAGAGCGCTGATCACACCGGCGTAGGCTTCCAACTCTGAGGAAACAGAACCCCCACAATGGGGTGGTTGTCACGTGAAAAGCAGTTGGCAATGAGAAAACCTACGACAGCACAAACTTATTTAGTTGTTCACTTTGACTTCACAATTACATTTGCGACAGAGAGAAAACAATCTATTTAGTCAGGAAGCAGGCAGCTTTATCGACATTATCCACTCGCAGGGTCCACCTGCTATTTACATCCCGTTCATCACACACACACACACACACACACGCACACACGCACACACGCACACACGCACACATGCACACACGCACACACTGCACACACTGCACTTTTGGTCAGCCTTACCCAGCTTGCGGAGTATCCTCTTGCACTCATCCCTGCCGAGGTCCAGTATGGTGGGCCACACCACAGGCATGGTGCCGGTCGCCAGCGGTTTCTCCAGCTGAATCATGGGCTGCACACAAAATAATCTTGTGGTTTTAGCTTCCTCCAGCCAGAGAACTGATACACTGTACTGACAGACAGGGTCAATTAACAGGAGTGGCAGGCAGTAAAGACCTGCAGATCTCAGCAGAATACCCTGACATGGTATTATACAGTATATAGAGGATTGGAGAGATTCTTGATAATAGTCAGCACAGTTCAGACCTCATTCTCTCTTGATCCACTGTGAGCACTGGGCAGGCAGGGTTACTTTAAGGACAGAACCAATGTCTTACTATGCTCTTTCAGATTAACCTCCCCGCATGCTCACCCAACAAAATCACCCAACAAAATCCATCACATAGAAAATTAAATCTTGCAAAATGGATTTTAATTAACAGTTATTAGTAAGAAAATGTTATTCCAGTTTAATCTATTATTTTCCGTTATTCCCCTCAGTGCAGTTTCATAAGCGCCGATACAAATTGCAACCCAATGGGTGTGTCATGGTGACTGAAGTGGATCAGAGTTGCGTACTCTGATTGGGACTCTAAAAATACTGAAAAATAATAATGGATGGAGACTTGCACGCTGGCTGTGGTTTACAACTTTCATTTAGGCAGGCGTAGTGCGTATCGCAGCCATTTCGGCCTTGCAGGTTCGAGCATTATAGAGCTGGGTAATGCGAGTCTTGCAGCAAAGGTGAGCGCGTCTGCTACTGAACAGACACGACAGGGATAGTAAACAAAGCCAACCAGCGACACGATTATATACACAGTTAGCTCGGTTCTCGCAGTTATAGATAATAATGTAGGCCTTATAAATAGGCTTACATATTATTTGTGTTTATTGTTTTGGGTCATTTGATGCACCGATGTATTGTCTTGCTGCAAAACAGTGCAAACATGTCAGCTGCCACTATTTTTTAAGTGGTCTTATCATGTCATGCACGGCCATCGCTTCCAAAGACGTATTAACGCAAAGCAGTATTATCCCGTTTGGATACATTTGCTGTCTCCAGATGTCTTTGGTTAGCTGTACAGCTAACGGGCTTCTATTCGTAGCTTTGTTTATACAATCTCAGGCCTTACCATCACTTAGTGGAGCTGCTTCAGATTCTGGCTGATGATCTCTCCGTCCAAACGACCGTGGCTGACATTCAACATGACATGTATCATATCAATCGCTTGTGTGAAAGCACTGTTCCGTTGTAGAAACACTATCTTAATCTCTATATCCTTGTCAATAGTTGGGTTTGTTTATGTCTTTGCTACCCGAAGCTACCGGATGCTACCCAGCAGTCGTCTTCCTCGTCCATATTGGTACTTCCGGTGATCTCGCGGGTAGCATCACATCAACGTCGCAGCTCTGCCCCCACTGGAGAGGTGCTAGAATGAACCAGGTTCTCTCAGTATATCTGCATTCATTAATTGGTTGCGCATACATCATGGAATTTGTCTGTATGAAATAATATTCATTAATAGGGAGACAAGTATTTACAAGAAAATACATTGATCATGTTCTAAAGAAAGTGCACTAATTAAATAATCTATTTAGTATTTTAATATTGAGTATACAAATTCAGTGACATTGTTTCAACAGCCTGTGTCAATACATTGCATGATATAATTTTAAAACAAACAATAAAGGACAAACTTTAATATATTTAAATACATTATTTTTTAAAAACAGGGTTATAAAACTCACTTTTCTCCTTTTACAAATAAAACAAATCCAAAAGATAAAAATCATTGTTATGTAGAGTATTCCAAACACATTTATATATAATCTAGTTAGCAAAAAACTTGACAAAATAAAAACAACGCCATTATAACCCAAGCTTTAACTCAACATGTGCAGTCTTCCATTTGGCTAGGGTTTGGATAAAAGTGATTTCAGTATATACTTCATTTAAAAAGATAACAGTGTGTCGATTTTAATGTTTTTCATTAACAAAACGCTTAACATAAACATACAAACTTCAGCTTCGGTAGGTACTTCTCAATTACGTGGGTTAAAAGCAGTTATTCACACTTCTTCACTTTTGACTCACAGTGGACCCGATTTGATGACAAATCTCATGGATGTTATGGTTTAGGTTGTATTATATTTTTATATTTTGTGTGTGTGTGTGTGTGTGTGTGTGTGTGTGTGTGTGTGTGTGTGTGTGTGTGTGTGTGTGTGTGTGTGT